>NC_069446.1:37882830-37955771 GCF_026875155.1 Cherax quadricarinatus | reverse complement strand
TCCCCCATCCCCCCTCACCACCAAATCCATCCCCCTACCACCCATCCATCCCCCTCACCACCAGTCCATCCCCCTCACCACCAGTCCATCACCCTCACCACCAGTCCATCACCCTCACCACCAGTCCATCACCCTCACCACCAGTCCATCCCCTCACCACCATCCATCCCCCTCACCACCAGTCCATCCCCCTCACCACCAGTCCATCACCCTCACCACCAGTCCATCCCCCTCACCACCAGTCCATCCCCCTCACCACCATCCAAACCCCTCACCACCAGTCCATCCCCCCCTCACCACCAGTCCATCACCCTCAAACCCCCATCATCCCCCTCACCACCAGTCCATCCCCCCCACCACCAGTCCCCTCCTCCTCCACCACCAATCCATCCCCTCACCACCAGTCCATCCCCCCCACCACCATCCATCACCCTCACCACCAGTCCATCACCCTCACCACCAGTCCATCCCCCTCACCACCAGTCCATCCCCTCACCACCAGTCCTCCCCTCACCCAGTCCATCCCCCTCACCACCCCGTCCATCCCCCCTCACCACCAGTCCATCCCCTCACCACCAGTCCATCCCCCTCACCACCATCCCATCACCCTCACCACCATCCATCACCCTCACCACCAGTCCTCAACCCCACCACCATCCATCCCCCTCACACCCGCCATCCCCTCACCACCAGTCCATCCCCTCACCAAACCCGTCCATCCCCTCACCACCATCCATCACCCTCACCACCAGTCCATCCCCCTCACCACCAGTCCATCCCCCTCACCACCAGTTCCATCCCCCTCACCACCAGTCCCATCACCCTCACCACCAGTCCATCCCCCTCACCACCAGTCCATCACCCTCACCACCAGTCCATCCTCCTCACCACCAGTCCATCCCCCTCACCACCAGTCCATCACCCTCACCACCAGTCCATCCACCCTCACCACCAGTCCATCACCCTCACCACCAGTCCATCACCCTCACCACCAGTCCATCACCCTCACCACTAGTCTGTCACCCTCACCACCAGTCCATCCCCCTCACCACCAGTCCATCCCCCTCACCACCAGTCCATCCCCTCACCACCAGTCCATCCCCTCACCACCAGTCCATCCTCCTCACCACCAGTCCATCACCCACACCACTAGTCCGTCACCCCCCTCACCACCAGTCCATCGCCCTCACCAGCAGACCATCCCGCTCACCACCAGTCCATCCCGCTCACGACCAGTCCATCCCCTCACCACCAGTCACACCCTCACCACCAGTTCCACCCCCCCCTCACCACCAGTCCATCCCCCTCACCACCAGTCACATCACCCTCACACCACTAGTCCCCATCCTCACCACCGTCAATCGCCCTCACCACCAGTCATCCCCCTCACACACCATCCATTCCCCCTCACGACCACATCAGTCCCCCACAACCACCAGTCCATCACCCTCAACCACTAGTCCGTCACACTTCCACCACCAGTCCATCGCCATCACCACAGTCCGTCACCCTCACCACCATCCATCACCCTCACCACTAGTCCTCACACTCACCACCAGTCACATCACCCTCACCACAGTTAGTCCCATCACCCTCACCACCAGTCCATCACCCTCACCACTAGTCCGTCACCCTCACCCCACAGTCCATCACCCTCACCACAGTCCGTCACCCTCACCACCAGTCCATCCGCCATCACCACTATCCGTCACCCTCACCACCAGTCCATCACCCTCACCACTAGTCCGTCACCCTGCACCAACCAGTCCATCACCCTCACCACTAGTCCATCACCCTCACCACCAGTCAACACCTCACCAACAGTTCGTCACCCTCACACACCTGTCCAACACTCTCACAACCAGTCATCACCCTCACCAAGTACATCCACCCTCACGACCAGTCCCAATAACCCTCACCACCATGTTCACACCACAATCTCCTCACTTCCAGAATTTACAATCAATCCTCACCACCAGTCCATCACAATTACCCTAACCATCAGACCATCTTCCACACTTCCAGTTCATCACCCACACTACTTGATACCAGTCCGTCACCCTCAGCACCAGTCTTTCACCTTTTCCACCAGTACTTCAATCTCAACAACAGTCCATCACCTTCACCACCAGTCCATCACCCTCTCCACCAGTTCATCACCCTCATCACCACTCCATCACCCTCAACACCAGTAAATAACCCTCACCACCAGTCTGTCACCATCACTCTCACAACCAGTCCATCAGCCTCTCCACCAATCCATAACCCTCGCCACCAGTCCATTACCCTTACCACCAGTGCATCACCATCAAACTCACCTCCACTCCATCACCCTCACCACCGATCCACCACCCACACCACCAGTCCATGACACTCACCACGAGTCGACCTTCACCACCTGTTAACACAGCCACCACCAGTCCAACACCCTCACCACCGTCCATCACCCTCACCACCAGTCCAGTCACCCCACCACCATTCCAACACTCTCACCACCAGTCCATCAGCTTCACCACCAGTCAATCATCCTCACCATAATCCATCACAATCACACTC
Organism: Cherax quadricarinatus; assembly: GCF_026875155.1. Taxonomy (NCBI): domain Eukaryota; kingdom Metazoa; phylum Arthropoda; class Malacostraca; order Decapoda; family Parastacidae; genus Cherax; species Cherax quadricarinatus. Next base: position 37,953,215 of record NC_069446.1, on the reverse strand, counting down.
ACCACCAGTGCATCACAATCACTCTCACCACCAGTCCATCTTTCACATTCCAATTCATCACCCACACCACTATTTCATCACTCTCACTCACCACCATTACACCCTCATCACCTTTCCATCACCCCATCACCAGTCAATCACCCTCACAACCAGTCCATCACCCTCACCACCAGTTCATCGCCCTCACCACCAGTCCATCCTCACCACCAGTTCATCACCCTCACAACAGTTCGTCACCCTCACCACCAGTCAGTCACCCTCACCACCAGTCAGTCACCCTCACGGTCAATCCATCACCCTCACCAAAAGTCCATAACCCTCCACCCCCCCAGGCCATCACCCTCACCACCAGTCCACACCTTCACACTACCATTCATTCACCCACACCATTAGTTCATCACTCTCACCACCAAATCAACCACACCTCCACCCCCAGTCCTTCACACCCACCACCTGCCCATGACTTTCACTACAAACCCATAACCCTCATCACTAGTACATCACCCTCACCTACACTTCGTCACCCTCACCACCAGTCCAACCTCACCACCAGTTCATCACCCTCACCACCAGTCCCTTCCTCACCACCAGTTCACCACCCTCACCACCAGTTCGTCCACCACAACCGCCAGTTCCATCACCCTCACCACCAGTCCCATCACTCTCACCTACCATCCATAACCATCACCCCGTAGCCATCACCATAACACCAGTAAATCACAATCACCCTCACCACCAGTCCAGTCACAATCACCCTCACCACAGTCCATCACCCTCACCACCAGTCCAATCACAATCACCCTCACCACTAGTTCATCACCCGCACCTCTAGTTCATCACGCTCATCACAAGTCCGTCACCCTCACACCACTCCACTTTTACCACAAGTCCGTCACCCTCACCACCAGTACATTACCACATCACCAATCTATCACCCTCACCACCAGTCCATCACCCTCACCACCTGTCCACACCATCACCACCATCCATCACCCTCACCACCTGTCCATCACCCCCCCCCCACATGTTCATCACGCTTTCCACATGTTCATTACCCTCACCCCCAGCCCAAAGTCCATCACCACCATCCTCACCACCAGTATATCTCTTTCACCACCAGTCCATCTCTTTCACTACCAGTCCATGACCCTCACCACCAGACTGTAACCCTCACCACCAGTTCATCACCCTTAACAGCAGTCAATCATATCACCCTCAAGACCTGTACATGACCCTCACCACAAGTACATCACCCTCATCACAAGTACATCACCCTCACCACAAGTACATCACCCTCACCACCAGTGCATCACCCTCACCACAAGTACATCACCCTCGCCACCAGTCAGTCACCATCACCACCATTCCTTCACCTTTACCACCAGTCCATCAGTCTATCACCCTCACCAACAGTCCCTAACTCTCACCACCAGTACATCACCCTCACCACCAGTCCATCACCCTCACCACCAGTCGACCCTCACCACTAGTTCATCACCCTCACAACAGCTCGTCACCCTCACCACCAGTCCATTACCCTCACCACCAGTCCATCACCCTCTCCACCAGTCCAACACTCTCACCAGCAGTCAGTCACCCTCACGGCCTATCCATCACCGTCACGAAAAGTCATACACACCACTAGTTCATCACTCTCACCACCAGTCAACCACCCTCGCCATCAGTCACCCTCACCCCCAGTCCTTCACCACCACCACATGTCCATGACCCTCAACACCAGTCTATAACCCTCGCCACTAGTATATCACCCTCACCGACAGTCCACCCTCACCACCAGTTCACCACCCTCACCATCAGTTGGTCACCAAACCGCCAGTCCATCACCCTCACCACTATTCCAACACTCTCAAGACCAGACAGTCGCCCTCACCACCAGTCCACCACTCTCAACACCAGTCGAACACTCTCGCCACGAATCGGTCACCCTCATCACAAGTCCATCACCCTCACCCTCTCCGCCAGTCCTAAACTCTCACCAACATCCGTCAATCTCACCACCAATCCATCACCCTTACCACCACTCCACACCCCATCACCAGTTTCCATCACCCTCACTAGCAGTCCATCACAATCATCCTCACCACCGCTCTTACAACAATCATTCCTCACCACATGTCCAACACAATCACACTTCCGTTCATTTAACGATACCACTATTCACCCTCACCACCAGTCCCCTTTACCACACCACCAGTTCATCAAACCCTCACCACCAGCCCATCACCCTCACCACCAGTTCATCACCCTCGCCACCAGTCCACACCCTCGCCACCAGTCCACCCTCACCCCCAGTCCATCACCCTCACCACCAGTTCATCACCCTTACCACCAGTCCTTCACCCTCACCACCAGTTCATCACCCTCGCCACCCGTCCACCCTCACCACCAGTCCATCACCATCACCACCAGTCCATCACCCTCACCACCAGTTCATAACCCTAACCACCAGTCCAACACCCTCACCACCAGTCCATCACCCTCACCACCAGTCCATCACCCTCATCACAAGTCAATCACCCTCACCCTCTCCGCCAGTCCTACACTCTCACCAACAGTCCCTCGCTCTCACCACCAATCCATCACCCTGATCACCAATCACCCTCACCACCAGTATATCACAATCACCCTCACCACCAGTCCATCACAATCATCCTCGCCACCTGTCCATCACAATCATCATCACCACCTGTCCATCACAATCATCCTCACCACCTGTCCATCACAATCATCCTCACCACCTGTCCATCACAATCATCCTCACCACCTGTCCATCACAATCATCCTCTCACCACCTGTCCATCACAATCATCCTCACCACCTGTCCATCACAATCATCCTCACCACCTGTCCATCACAATCATCATCACCACCTGTCCATCACAATCATCCTCACCACCTGTCCATCACAATCATCCTCACCACCTGTCCCATCCACAATCATCATCACCACCTGTCCATCACAATCATCCTCACCACCTGTCCATCACAATCATCCTCACCACCTGTCCATCACAATCATCCTCACCACCTGTCCATCACAATCATCCTCACCACCTGTCCATCACAATCATCCTCACCACCTGTCCATCACAATCATCATCACCACCTGTCCATCACAATCATCATCACCACCTGTCCATCACAATCATCATCACCACCTGTCCATCACAATCATCATCACCACCTGTCCATCACAATCATCATCACCACCTGTCCATCACAATCATCATCACCACATGTCCAATACAATCACCCTCACCATCAGTCCATTTTTCACACTTCCAATTCATCACCGACACCACTAGTTCACCCTCACAACCAGTCCATAATCCTCACCTGCAGACCATCACCTTCACCACAAGTTCATCACCATCACCACCAGTCCATCACCATCAAAACCAGTGTTTCACCTTTTCCACCAGTCCTTCACTCTCACAAAGAGTCCAACAACCTCACCACCAGCAGATCACCTTCACCAACAGTCCATCACCCCCGCCACCAGTAAATCACCGTCACCACCAGTCTATCACCATCATCCTCACCACCATTCCATCACCCCCCCACCAGTCCATCACCATCGCCACCAGTCCATGACCCCTCACCACCAGACCATCACCCTCGCCACCAGTGCATCACCCTCACCACCAGTCCATCACCCTCGCCACCAGTGCATCACCCTCACCACCAGACCATCACCCTCACCATCAATCCATCATCCACTCCTCCAGTCCATCACCCTCACCCCCAGTTCATCACCCTCATCACCAGTTCATCACCCTCACCACCAGTTCATCACCCTCATCACCAGTCCATCACCCTCACCACCAGTGCATCACCCTCACCACCAGACCATCACCCTCAACCATCATCCATCATCCACTCCTCCAGTCCATCACCCTCACCCCCAGTTCATCACCCTCATCACCAGTTCATCACCCTCACCACCATTCCATCACCCTCACCACCAGTCCATCACCCTCACCACCAGTCCATCACCCTCACCACCAGACCATCACCCTCACCATCAATCCATCATCCACTCCTCCAGTCCATCACCCTCACCCCCAGTTCATCACCCTCATCACCAGTTCATCACCCTCACCACCAGTTCATCACCCTCATCACCAGTCCATGACCCCTCACCACCAGACCATCACCCTCACCATCAATCCATCATCCACTCCTCCAGTCCGTCACCCTCACCACCAGTTCATCACCCTCATCACCAGTTCATGAGCCCTACCACCAGTTCATATTCCTCACCACCAGTCCATCACCATCACCCTCACCACAATTCCATCACCATCACCCTCACCACAATTCCATCACCCTCACCACCAGTCCATCACCCTCGCTACCAGTCCATCACCCTCACCACCAGTTCATCACTCTCACCAACAGGTCATCACCCTCACCACCAGTCCATCTTCCTCACCACTAGTTCATCATCCTCACCACCTGTCCATCACCCTCACCACCAGTCCACTCCCACTACCACTTCTTCACCCTCACCACCAGTCCATCAACCTCACCACCATTCCATCACCCTCATCACCATTCCATCACCCTCACCAACAGCACTTCACCCTCACATCCAGTCCGTCACCCTCACCACCGGTTCATCACCCTCACCACCAGTTCATCACCCTCACCATCAGTCCATCACCTTCACACCAACTCATCACCCTCACCACCAGTCCACCCCCACTACCAGTTCTTCACCCTCACCACCAGTTCGTCACAATCACTTCCAGACCAACACCCTCACCACCATTCCATCACCCTCACCAACAGCACTTCACCCTCACATCCAGTCCATCACCCTCACCACCAGTTCGTCACAATCACTTCCAGACCAACACCCTCACCACTAGTAATTCACTTTCTTTGCTAGTTCTTCACTCTCACCACCAGTCCATCACTCTTACCACGAATAAATCAAACTCATCACCAGTCCATCACTTTCACAAAGAGTCCATCACCCTCACAACCAGTCCATCACCCTCACTGAGAGTCCAACAATCTCACAACCAGTCCATCACCTTCACAATAAGTTCATCACACTCACCACCAGTTTATCACCCTCACCACAAGTCCATCACCATCACCACCGGTCCACGCTCCCCACCAGTTCATCACCCTCACCACCAGTTCGTCACCCTCACCTAAAGTCCATTACCCTCACCAGCAGTCCAACACTCTCACCAGCAGTCAGTTAACCTCTCCACCAGTCCATCTCTCTCACCAACAGTCCATCACCCTCACTCGATGTCCATCACACTCAGCACCAGTTCATCACCATCATCAGTGTATCACCCTCACCACCACGTCATCACCAACACCACCAGTTTATCACCCTCACCAAGAGTCCATCACCCTCACCACGATTCCGTCACCCTCACCACCGATCCACCACCCACACCACCAGTACATGACCCTCACCACCAGTCAACCATCACCACCTGTGCATCACCTTCACCACCAGTCCAACACCCTCACCATCCTTCTATCACCCTCACGACCAGTCCATCAACTCTCACCACCAATCCATCACCCTCTCCACCAGCCCATCACCCTCACCACAAGTCCATTAATCTCACCACAAGTCCATCACCCTCATCTACAATCCATCACCCTCACCACCAGTCCTTCACCTTTATCTCCAGTCCTTCACTCTCGCCAATAGTCCATCAACCTTATTACCAGTCCTTCTCCCTCTCCACCAGTTCATCACCCTCACCACCAGTTCATCACCATCATCACCAGTTAATCACCCCTACCAACAGTAAATCATACTCACCACCAATCCATCACCATCACCATCACCATCACCTTCACAACCAGTCCATCCCCATCAGCATCACCACTAATCCATCACCCTAACCAACAGTCCATCACCCTCACCAACAGTCCATCACCCTAACCACCAGTCCATCACCCCACCACCGTTCACCCCTCACCACCATTTTTTATACCCCCCCACATCATCACCCTCACCACCATTTTCATAAAACCCTCCCACCTTCATCACCCTCACCACCAGTTCATCACCCTCCCACCATTCATCACCCTACCCCCAGTTCATCACCCCTCACCACCATTTCATCCCCTACCACCATTTTCATCCCCTCCCACCAGTTCATCACCCCCCACCAGTTCATCACCCTCACCCCCAGTTCATCCCCCCCCCCCATTCATCCCCCCTACCACCATTCCATCACCCACCACCATTCTCACCCTCACCACCGTTCACCCCTCACCACCAGTTCCCCCTCACCACCATTCATCACCCTCCCCACCTTCATCCCCCTCACCACCAGTTCATCCCCCTCACCACCAGTTACACCCTCACCACCAGTTCTCACCATCACCACCAGCCACACCATCCCCAAATCACCCCAGGGGAAGCGGGGGGTAAAAACCAACTGTCGGTATATAATCAATAAACTAGCACATTCCACAACCACAATAATAACACATTTCCGGGCAGCCAAAAAAACATCATACTTTTTAATTTTTTCTAGAAATTTTAATTTTAGCGAAAAAGATTTTTTTCTTTAATTTTTAAAAACATTATACAATAAGAGATATTTTTTGTCATTATCATCATATTTACTAAAAATGTGTCATACACACCCCCCGTGTCACTTGACACTATCTTTCCTATGTGTCATGACAAACCTACTACTCCTGTCACATGAAACCTTGCGCTTTTACGACCCCCTTTTCTTAGTGTCACAAAAACCCCCTTTTGTCTGGCCACCGACACCCCTTTCTTTCCGTGTCACACGACACCCTGTTCTCTGCATATTAACGTTCTCTCGGGTCACTCGAAAAAACCTTTTCTCTGTGTCTGATATCCCTCTTTCACAAAAATATCCCTTTTGTACGGGTTTAATGACACCTTAATAATGGCATATATTTTTTTTATCCCCTTCCCTGTGTTTTATCGACACAAATTGTCTCACATATGCCCCGTTAACACTAGGTATGTCCGTGTCTTCACAGACCTACCCGATGTGTTTTCACAGGTCTATCGACTGTGTTTTTTCACACGACATTTACCTCGACTGTGTTTTCCCCGACACACCTAAAACTGTGTCTTCAAAACGAAACTACCCTCGACTGTGTCTTCACACGATATCCCTGACGTGTCTTACACGAAACTACCTCGACGTGCTTCACCACACACTCCCTCGATGTGTCTTCACACGACACTACCTCGACTGTGTCTTCACCGAACTCCCTCAACGGTCTTCACACAAACACCCGACTGTGTCTTCACAGGGATACCCCCTCGACTGTGTCTTCCACAAAACCCCTCGACTGTGTCTTCACACGACACAACCTCGACTGTTTTTTTCACACGACACTCCCTCGATGTTCTCACCGACACTCCTCGACTGTGTTTCACATGACATACCTCGACTGTGTCTTCACACGATACCCCCTCGACTGTGTTTTCACACGAAAACACCGACGTGTCTTCACACGACACTACCCGACGGGTGTCTCACATAACTACCTCGACTGGGTTTTCACACGATTTCCTCGACTGTGTCTTCACACGAAACACCTCGCTGTGTTTTCAAACACCTACCTCGCTGGGGTCTTCACAGCACCCCTCGACTGTGTCTTCACATGACACTACCTCGACTGTGTTTCACACGACACTACCTCGACTGTGTTTTTCACAACACACCTCAACGTGTCTTCACTGCACTACCTAAACTCTGTCTTCACATAACTACCTCAATTTACTTCACATGACATACCCCGACTGTTTTCACATGACCTACCTCAGTTTTTCCTTGCTACTGAGCTCCTAAAAAGGGAAGTGGTTCCGGGTCTCCCCCACACTTTCGGTCCCCCCCTTCCCGATCCCCATACTTTCCCGGGCCCGTCCGCCAGCCCCCCCCCCCCACTTTACTCCCGAATCGCCCCCCCTTCTCGATTTATTTTTTTCGAATTTTTTTAATTTTTTCGATTTTTTTTTAGATTTTTTTTTGAATTTAATTTTTTGGGTTTTCCCATTTGAGGGGGGCAAAGGTTGCCCTATGGGTACCCTATGATAAGCCCTCACTCTCCCCTAATGTCCAATTTTAAACCCCTTTTCCAAAATTATACGGGTTGCCCAAAATTTTAATAATCAAACAAAAAGATTTTGGTTTTCCCCCCTATGGGTACCCTTTTTAAAATCTCCCCGTTCAAATTTTGGGGTCCCCCCCATGGGAGTAAGCATTCAGAAAGGTGTGGGGGGTATGGTAAAGGGTTTCCCCCATGGGGCTTTTGGGCTCCCCCCTTTGGGGGTTTCGGTTGAAACAAGTAATTCTCTTATTAAATTAAACATCTGACCCCCTACCCAGAATATTGCATCACTTGTACTCCACCCCATGGGGAACCACCCCCACGGGAGAACAAAGTGTTTGTTCATGCCAGGTGTGACGTCCTGATAGCCCCCCATGACGTCATCACCCGTAACACAGGTCAAAGAGTGTTCAGGGTTCACAAGCTGGGGCCTCGTATCCTCTATTAACTTAAATGCAGGGTAACATAATACCCAAAAATTTTCATTATTTTTTTTTCTTACAACAAATTTCTGGTAACACAATTTTTTTGTTAATAAAAAGATTATTACAACTAAAATCATCAACATGGAAAAAATTGTGGGAACATTTTTGTGCACGTTAAATGGGGGAATATAGGGTGACCATAAGCCAAGGGTTGCTTTTGTATTTAAATGAACCTTTTTTCACAAAAGGGTGACAAATTTCCCCTCTTTTTATTCTTTACTGTACATATTTTTACATTTTACATTGCTATTAGCTTACAAGTGAATACTTCCCCATCTACATTTTTTTAAAAATTCTTACAGCATGAGTTAAAAATGGCGGAACTGTACGGGATACTCTTGGCTCTACTGACATATTTGATATTCCAGCAAACTTTACGAATATATTTTTTGCTTTCAGACTACCACTCACTAATATTATATTCACACTTTCAAATTCTAAACCTATCTCACCTTTCCCATATTTCATACAAGGGTGATCAGGGTGAAATTTGAAAAAACCATATACCTAACAAAAGGGTTTTCCTTTTAACTCAGCAGCAAATCTTTGCATTCAAATTTAAAAAAGTACGAATCGGGGGTCTGTTACAGGGGTTTTTTAGTCATACCATAATGTTGTTTTTTAAAAATTTTATAAAAAAAAATACCAAATTTTTTTTGGGAATCTCAAGAATTTAAAAAACCCAGATAGTGGTTGTTTAACTTCTAATTTTAATTTTGGGGAATGTAAAAAACCTCTATCTTGACAAATGTGTGAGATTTTTAGAAAAGGATCTTGGTGGTTTTTAAAAATCCTTTCTCATTTTTGATGTATCTTAAGACGTTGAAGAGAGGTCCCGGGGTTTAGCTCCTGGACAGGACAGCCCTCGGGCAGGAAACAGAGTATCTGGCAATCCTGCAACCCCGGGAAAGGAAGGTTTCTAGGTCTGTTCACTTAATTTTCCCGTAAAAAGCATTTTTGGTTAATTTTTAATGCTTTTGCTGAGGGACATTTTGTGGTGTTCTCTGTGCGATTTTGTTTTTATGAAAGGGGTTTTAAAAAAATTTTACTGAGTATATTCATATACGCATGACCCTTTTCAACCTCAACCCAAGTTCCATTAGTAACGTAGCAAAACTAAAGACCATTTAAAATTTTTCTGAGGTAAAATGACTTGCCACTAATTTCGCTTTGATTTTTAGTATATTTCTACCTTCTTTTTCAAAACAGATTTACAATAAGAAACAACATCTCTTGTGATATATTCATTGTGATAATACCAAAAGGGTGTTCACAGACATCTATCTACCTCAGGGGCACGGGGTTGGGATCACATTCTACCCAAAATCCCCTTTTTACCCCACAGGAAACATTTTTTTAATCCCACATCGAGGAAACATTCTTTCCTCATTTGATAATTTTTATTCCATTCTGGGAAGAGCTTCAACTTGCACTACTACAAAGAATTAAAATTTTGAATTTAAAAAGGATACCCATTCCACTCTACATCAAAAATTTGGATTAAGGGATTATCTACTTTAGTATATTTTATTTAAATGCATGTAACCCCCCTGATATTCCTTTTTAAAAGTGGTCGAAATTCCTTGAATAATTATATCGAATTTCACATTAGTTTCCAATAGGGAAAGTGTCCCAAAGAAAAGAAGGCAAAATTATGTAATTACTAAAATAGCTTATAAAATTTTTTGAGTGTTTACGCCACTCCCTGAAAACATCGGTAACAAAACAAACATCTGTCTAGGGTACAACATAAGTAATCTCCTAAACTCTTACATTTTCCCAATCAAATACTTTCATAGATATGGTCATAACCTCCTGGGTAATTGCATATTTTTCCAAAAAATTTCAAAAATGTTCTTTTACTCGGTAATTTTGTTTCAACGAATTTTTAAAACTATCAAAATAACGTAGCCAGGATTTCTTTCCTTTACGTAATAAATAACCATCCCCAGGCACATCTTTTTAGAAAAGTCTTTGTTTATTTCAATGATTTTCCTCCCATGTCTACTTTCAAGAATTTGACCCTTGTTTTGAATGAAGTTCAATTTCTATTATCACCTGCAATTCCCTTTTAAAAATTTTTTCTAAAACATACGACATTTTGACAAAAAATAAAATTTCTACCTTATCTTTTCACTGCAAATTTTCAATCGCCACAATTGCACCAATAAATTATTGAATTTAAAGTGTGGTCATGATTTTATGATTATCTTTGCATCTTTGGGGTTATACATAATTCACGTGATCGTGAATCTGTCTGGGGTTATCCCCCCTCTGTCTATGGATTACAGATACCCTCTTCAAACTTTATCTTACTCCATTCACCATTGACATTTAAAATGAAAAATTAAAAATGTCCTTCCCCTTATAATCTTTATGCCCCTATTTCACCTGTGTGACAAATATAAAAACAATAGGCAAGGGTTTATGGCGTGACTCAGTTTTTCCTGCCCGGGGGGGTGGTTCTAATGCCATTCGAAATTGAATACACCGATGTTTCACTGGATGTTATCATAAAATTTTTTAAAGTGTCATTTTTCCTTCCCGGGGGGGAAAACGGAGCCCCATTTTACATCCATCTTCGTGGATATTAATCTTCCTGGGTATTTTAAATTCATCAAAAATTTGGCAGTCTTCTTACACACCTTTTTTTTTTTGTCATTTCATTTTAATATGCCGGAAAATCTTTTACTGAAACCAAAGACTTTCATTCATCAATAAGGCACACATAAAGTCCTTATTTTTATTCCCCTTACGGCCATAGCCACAAATGACCATCTTTTTCCCCTCTTTAAATTTATAGACGAATAAGAACCTTATTTTCCTTTTCTAATAACCTAATTTATCACGTGTAATGGGAAAATCATCTGTAAAAGATTTTGCATGACTAAGACACTCTCTATTAGGATTTAAAACTTTAGGACATATTTTCCTATCTCATACCTTTTTGTGACAATGTGAGATAGGCAACAAAAGCAAGCAGTACACACAATCTCATAATTAATATCTGGATTAAAGATATTTTGGCTCCTCGTAGTTTCTTGGGATATTCCACATATGATACCATTTGCACTCTGAATTCTACCTGACATATTCTAGTTCAAAAGATTCCTTTAGATCTATGAACCCTTCCTGATTTGCAACTCTGTCTCATAAATTTCTAATATACCGTTCCCACCCATCGATCAAATAACTTCAGAGGTTTCTCTTCTCTTACTAACTAAAACACTAATTTTATCACAAATTGTTCCATTTTGATGATCACCTTAATATGTTCTGGCGTAATGTCCCTAATAACTATAATCGGATGGATTCTGGAGTGGACATTGACAGAGGTGATCAATCATACATTATCTCGCATTTGACCTATAAAATAATCCTATAGCATGCAAATAAATTCCTTAATCTCTCTGATAAGTTGAAGTGACATTATATTTCCTCACTTTGTGCCTACCTCCAAAATTCTGGACGTATGTGATAATTTCTGGATGTTCATCGTTCATTCACGGTCGCACCTCCACTGCTGTGTGCGACATTACTCCCCAGACTATGTGAGATACTTGATCTCTCATCTTCATTAACGGTGACAGATGTATCCACATTCCAGGCTGCACCTCCCGTTGTTGTGATGTTACCAACACTAGCGATACAACTGCACTCTCAGGTTCATTCTCGGTTCGAACTCCAGGATGTGCGTCATTACTCCCTGGCTTATGTGAAAGTACATGCTATCTCAGGTCATTCACAGCTGCAGCAGAAGCTTACAGGTTGTGTTCGTAAGAGGAAAAGTTCACCAAATCATATTCCATTTTTTTACTGATTTGTCGTCTCGGTATTCACTACTGATCGTTTAATAAACATTTCTTTCCTCAACAACAACACCTATAAGGCTCTAGTCACATTTTTAATACTACGAATTAATATTAATTAGAGCAAAATTTTCACTACATAACATTAATTAAATGTCTGTAAAGAACCACCACAATTTTATATAACAAGATTTTGCATAACAAGAATTTCGTTTATACAAAAAAAAATATAAGGCACTTGATCTCAATTTTACATCATTAAGATTTCCTCGCTTCGGTATTTCCAGCAATACAACGCATTAATAGAACAATAAATCATTCTCACCCAACAATTTTTACATAATGCGACAAAAAATTATAAGGTACTGGTCACAATTTGGATACATACCTGTTTTTACAGCCTCTACCATAATAATCTAATGTGATCCCACTATTTTTGTTATTCTGTCAATCTTTCACCGTGATGATGCAATCTCCTCGCTTGATTTGCGTGATTTTCGTATTATCGGACATTCTCCTCTTCATTAATTCGCGTGAATTCTTTTATTATACCTCTGTAAGAATTTCATCATTAACACATTTATCCGGTAAAAATTTCACTCATTGTCTGGTAAGAATTTCCACTCGTTATATCCAACATCTTCATTATTTCCACTGTTAAGTTTTTAAATGAGGTAATAATTAATTTGTTAAGGTACAATTTATCATATCACGAATTTAAGATTTGGGTAATTTTTTCTCAAGCGATTAAGAAAATTTCAAACACCTTAAGGTACAATTTTTGTTTAACCCACAGTTTTACTACACGGAATTAAGATTTCTAAGTACAACTAACCTTCATGATGCAGGTGGGTTTGGTTTGCCGAAATTAAGAAGAGGTCTGCCACGCTGACGAATGAAAACATAGTCCTCGCTCTGTCAGACACCTTGAACTTATATGGTTTCACCCGAAATTATTGCGCCATGTTTGTAGACAAGTTAGATAAAATCTTCTTTGCTGTACCCACTTTAAGTCACACAGGTCACACAGACGGGTGCCATGATATGCCGCGCTCACACCGATGGTAGATTCCCGATAGACAATCACATACCCATGTGTATCAGATAAAATCTCCTTACTGCACACGTGAGACACAAGTCAGACAGGACGGTCATCATAAGACAGGGTAAGAAACACCTCTGTCAATTGGTGTTCTATGTTATCGTAAAGGAACATAATTTTGGTGGAGGTAGTCCCGGTCGGGCGGCAGGAGGTCGACTCTGTATCTCTTGTTATCTTAGCTGATATATATCTTGAAAACCATTAACACTCACAGTATACAAGTCACTTCTCTATGCTAACACAGTTTCTCGCTAGTACAATGAACTTGGAAAGCATGCACATCAGGGCTGACTGATGTTGATTATTTACTTTTAGCTTCAAGGATTATCATCTGCCGGTTATTCGAATAGTGGCAAATCTTATTTCACACAAAATTAGTAAAGTTATTACCGTTGAGAAATTTCATAACATTATTATTATATGTGGGGTGACATCTCAACCCTTAGATGCAAGATTCAGAGATATCCCGTATATTAACATTAAGTAAAGATATTATTGACCCACAGAATGTCATTGCATCATCTGATGAAAAATACTTTAATAAGACTTAAGAACATAAGAAAGAAGGAACATTTGCAACAGGTCTACTGACCCATGCGGAGTGCAGTCCATGCCCCCCCCGGATATTAGACCAGTGACCACACCCCCGAGATGATCCCTATGACCCTCCAAGTCTGGTCATCCCCACTCAAAGTGATGGAGCACTGTACCAGGGACACAGCAGGCACATGCTAGTCAGGTCCAACTCACACCCACCCTCAAGACACTCATGTATTTATCTAACCTATTTTTAAAACTACACAACGTTTTAGCCTCAATAAACTGTACTCTGGAGTTTGTTCCACTCATCCACACTCTTTTACCAAACCAGTGCTTTCCTTATATCTTCCTGAATCTGAATTTTTCCAAACTTGAAACCATTGCTGCGAGTCCTGTCTTGGCTGGAAATTTTCAGCAACTATTTACATCCCTTTTATTTATTCTGTTTTCTATTTATACACTCGATCATATCCCCCTAATTTCTACGCCTTTCGAGAGTGTGCAGATTCAGGACCCTCAGCCTACCTCATAGGGAAGATTTCTGATACATGGATCATCTTTGTCATCCTCTTTGTTAACGTTTTCCAGAGCATTTATATCCATTCTGTAATACGGTGACCGAACTGAGCAGCTAGTCTAAATGAGGCTAAACCAAAGATATATAGAGTTGGGAAGAACAAACTGAGGAATTCGATTATTATACTCACCGTGACATGAAGCCAGAATTCTGTTAGCTTTATTGCGAACACTAATGCACGTTGTCTTGGTTTTAGATTAGACTAACCAGAACTCCTAAATCATTTTCACGCAATGGTAGTATAAGATCTACATTTTTTAGTTTTTATGTGGCATGGTTATTTAACTGTCCACATTTTTAGAATTTTGCATTGTCAATTATTAAACTGCATCTGCCACTTCTCCGACCGATTGCCATCAGTCTATTCAAATCATCCTGGAGAGCTCTTAGTGTCCTCTTTAGAATGAAATTGGACGACCTATTTTGGTTGTCATCAGCAAAATTGGTTATGTCGCCTATGTTTCCCTCTCTATGTCGTTTATGTAAATTCGTGGAACAACAAACGGGACCACCAAACACTGACCCCTGACGAACACCGCTTGTGACGTGCCCACCATTCTGATTTTCTCCCCATTTATGCAAACTCTCTGCTACTGTTATTTGTCAGCCATGCCTCTATCCAGGAAAAAATTTCTCCTCCTATTCCGTGTGCCCTAAGTTTCCTCAATAGTCTCTGGTGTGGAACTCTATAGAAAACCTTACTGAAGTCCATATACACAATATCATATTCATTACCATGATCTACCTCCTCAAACACCTTAGTGAAAAAAGTTAGTAAAATTCGTTTAAGACAGGAACGCCCTTTGTGAAAAACCATGTTGAGAAATTATCTGTGCCTGTGAAGATGGCTTTCGAATTGCTTCGGCAATTATTGATTCCATAAATTTTCCCACTATGGAGGTAAGGCTTAGAGGTAAGGCTTGGAGGTAAGGCTTGGAGGTAAGGACCTGTCACATGCCTTGTAAATAGGTATTACATTTGCCATTTTCCATTTATCAGGCACTATGCCAGTTTGTAGTGATATGTTAAAAAATTAACTAAAGCTGGTAATAGTGAATTATTCTCGAACTGTTTTAATAAAAGGTAGACATTAATATAAGCATTACTTCTAATTACTTAAAATATATTTCACGGAGGACGATATAGTCGTACCATGGCTTTAAACGCCACACATTTTGTCTTATTTAAAATGAGAGATCTCGGGCAAGTAGAGATTCTGGGGCGACAGATTTTAGGTAAAAATAAAGAATTTGTTAATATGTATAAATCTGCCATAAACTGATCATCCTTTGGCTATTTATTCATAGGACCTCACATTAAAACAGGTACAGTTGCGAAACCAATGTGTTACGTCAGGATTCCAACGAAATTTGTACACCAATGGTGGCCGGAACACAAAAATTAATTCAAGGTTTATAGAGATCCTCACTCTGTGGGTTCATTTCTTTGGTTATAAAAGCTGTAAAAAAATTGATCCTTCCATAATCTTGAAAGAGGTTAGAAATTTCTTCAATTCAGAAGATCACGCTTGTACATGTTCTTTATACTAAGAAGTTTTCCTCCTAAGGAAAATAATGCAGCTAAACCCAGGGTGATACTTAACCTGTGATTGGGGGATATGTCAAAATTATCAGATATAATGGACGATTATAAGGTACATTCTCGTGTGTATTCGATGTTTTTTTTTTTCAAGACGGACGGAGCACTTTAAGTGTATTACAAAAATATTGGAGAATGAAAAGGAGAAGAATATCGGGTTATTTACAGATAAACCGTGGAGAGTTCTAAATAAACGTTATAAAGCTATAATCTTGTATTTTTCGAATGAAGCAAAAGCTTCCATTGCAGAGTGGAGGCTTGCAAACGTTAAACGTAAATTATATAAAATATATGCAAGTGCCATTACATTTAATTATTCAAAGGTATTTATATCATTGGTAGTGCATATTAATTTCAACTCCCACACTCGAGGATTGGTGGAAAACCCCATTGAAGTCCATTGTATTATGTCATTGGATGATATAAGGATTCAGTTTTCGCATAAAATTATAAAAGGGAAGGATACAATAAGAAACGTTTACAGTAAGAAGTTGCTGTTGGAGACACAACGGAGTTGTACTCCTAGTTTAACGAGGGTTTCACACACAAAATGCTGAGGAAAGTTTTTAAAATATATGAATTAATGATTCTCAACTATAACAACATATCTTTTGGAAGATTTGAAGGGTGAAAATATAAAGATTATTTTATCGCGAAGAATTGATACCAGTCATACCCACCTCCAGGATTATATTAACGACAGAGTATTGAAAACCGAAAAAAAAATTGGTGCAAATAGCATTATTTGGTATCCTATAAAGGTTATGATTCCACTTTTAATTCGGTGGTGTCAAGAAGGAGATTTGTTGAAGCTTACAATGAAAAAAAAATATTATTAAAAAAAATTAAAGAATTAATTTCATTTGTACTAGTGTCTCACGCAATCATCGGAAGAGTTTCCCATTACAACAGTTTAAGATAAACACAATAAGTTGTATCAGTGAGGATTTTCAAGAATTTGATCAAGAATTAAAATACAATTAGACTCTAAAATATTTATAAATGTACAAGAACGAGATTAGAACATTAGCTTGTAGAAAATTGGTTTTTTAAGCGTAAAAAAGAAATATTTGCCGAGAGTACAGAGGTGGAATCTTTCTTAGTATTTTAATACTCTAGCAAGTATGATATTATTTCGAGTTGTTTAATAAATCATGAAAGAATTTTATCTTTTACACGAGTTCAGTTATGAATCGCAACCTCTCGAGATAGTAAAATCGGGAGGTGATGTGAATATAGGAGGAGGAGGTGGATGCTTGAAGCGCGGTGTTAACGCAAGATTAAGCATCAGTCCCGTCAGGGAAGTCAAACCACCTGCTCTCACCTCGGTTTGAACCTCAGAAAACCCCAGATTTGTCAAGATTCATTGCAATAAGTGTGAGTGCATGAAATATAGAAGATGTGGAAATCAATGTTGGTATTTTTGCAAAGAATCTTTGGTGAGTTGGTGATGAGAATGGTGACCTTCTTACCCCATTACTGGGCGTAATACTATTGAAATATTAAATGTTTTATCAGAACAATAATGTGAAATTAGCGGAGAAGAATCGATTCTGATTACTTAACAGAAATAAAGCATTTATTAAATATTTCAGGTATACATTTTGAATTTTGTGAGGAATACAAAAAGTGAGAAGACAATTATTACATAAAGGAGTCGGTGATTATGGAGAGAGGAATCATCGTGGATAACATATTAGCGTGAGTATATAAATCTGTGTTGATATGTTTTACTCAGTGTGTGTTATAAGAGTGTGGAACGATGGCTGAACGTCTCTATTACGTTGTAGTGATCCACTAATGATTTTTTCCGCCAATACACCTTCAGCTTTCATTAATAATTTTATATGAATTCCATTATATTAGAATATTAAAATTGATTATGAGGTTACTCATGAAAAATATAATTTATCCAAAGACACATTATATACCACAAAAGAATTTGAACTATGTATTAAATATGAGAAAAGAAATCTACAATTAAATAATATATTGTCCTTTGAAATTGTTATGAGCAAAAATTATTGGGATGATATGCAAGGATTTTGAAGCAAACCAATGGAGGATATTAATTAAAATCTGATAAGAGCAGTTAATAAAAGATAACATGCATTATCATCCCCAAAATTTTAGATTTTTTTTCCTAATATGTGTAATGTTTAAATGATTCTAAAAATATATGCTAAAAACTTTAATTTATTCTATATTACGGACGATTCTCAGAAGCAGTTTAAATTCAATAATATGTACTAAAGCATAATTTATTCCATATTTCGACTATTCAGGAGTTAGTTTGAAACATTTTCTGAAATACTTCATTTTTAGGTAAATGGTTGGTACAACTGCATTATTATGGGAACGTTAAGCCACATCATAATGTTTTATTTCAAATAGTTAACCTAACACTCTTTGCAATGATATGTATGCATGTGTTATCTAAAATATGAAATTATATCCATAAATGCTTCAAGTCGCTCTTAATCATGGACTTTGATAGGAAGGATGATTGTACCATAATGAAGACAGCCGTCATTTGATGCCCTCCTAAGAAGAACAGAGGGAGCACTGCAGGTAGAATCTACTGACCTGTGATAGACAAGTCTGTATCAAGGCCTAACCCTTCTCCACTCTTTGCTTTACTAGTACTACTACTGCTACTATGTTACCTTACTATACTACCACACCACTTCTACTGTCAGAATAGTTGATGATCCCTGTATATGCTATGTTAGCTTGAGTATCATAGTACCATCCATATGTTTAAAGTCACATATGTTTTGTATTGTAATCAGAATTCAGCCCCAGTGCCACCTGGCATCGTTCAGCCTATAGGCATAGTATTGTATGTCGAGACGAAATACGTAACATGACCGAGCTGTCAGCCTAGTTGCTGATCCCTTGTATAGGTATATGTTATCTGAGAATCATAGTATTCATCCAAAGTTTTACATTGATGACCCTTTTGCTAGGCCAATGGCTGCATAGATGTGACGTCACGCGAGGGCCGCATGTGAGCGGTGAGACGCGCTTCGTTTCTCAGGTTCACACGTTGCTAGGTTACCAACAGGCAACAGGGCAGGCTGGGATCCCCTCTTATACTCTGCTAATATAAATGTTACCTCCCAACATCTTGTGGTTATCTCCAACCATTCATATTCTCCACGAACCCTCTTCACACTACTATATTATACTCCTTGTTTTTATCTGTGTCTCTATCATTGCTTCTTTTCATTTTGTGGCTTCAGATCTTTATCACTAGGATAGACCCAGAATGCTAGGTGAAAAAGTTCAGCACATTGTATGGACACTTATCTATTCTACTTCCCTCACCTTGGATTCGAAATCAAAAGAGTAAATTTTCTATTTAATTAAATTTAAAATAGGGATTAAATAATAGGCCGAAGAAAAGGGCATACATGGCAATTAAGGACTAACTGCCAAATGCGGCCATAAGTAACATTTTGCATTTTCACTGAGTTAGAAGCTGAGTGATTTTGTGAGGCGAAGGATGGTACTGAGAATAGGTCTCTTATGGGTTTTCCTTCTGGGGTTGGGTGGGTACAGTGGATTGGGGAGCGTAGGCATGGCCGGGGCCTATACCATCTTCGGGCAGATAACCGACAGAGTCATACAGGGCTAGGGAGAGAAGACCAGCGCCAGGTGTGGATTTGTGTGGCGCGCAAGGGCGTTAACCGGCCGGCCGCACACCCAGAGTCCCGAGCTGCTGTCCCACCATCCGATATGCCTGGGAACGAAGATTGTGACCAAGAGCAGGTAGATGTAGCGGCCATACCCAGGATATACAAGCTTCACTCCATGCAGGTGGAAGGATCATGTAGGAGTGCGGACCAAGCTATCCTTACACTGGTCATTAGTATTAAGAACATAAGAATGGCAGGACACTGCATAAGGTACAGGCAATTGCGAGGCAGGGTCTCTTATCAAAAACGACCTTCTACTAAAGCTACACAAGATATAATTCCGAACAAGGACACCAATCAAATTCAGCCCCTCCACTCGTATATTTGTCCCAATCTCTCTTAAGTTACCAGGGTCCTAGCCTCTATCACCCCCACTGGGAAGAATGTTTCCACGCATCTATCAGCTCTGTTAGAAAACCAGTATTACCAATGGCAGTTTTACACATACAACAAGTTATTACTGCCATAAATGTTACGTCTTGACACCCTAAAAAAGAAAAAACTCATTACAATGCAAGAATTATACATGCCCAGATAGAGAACATCCTATACAAGTGATAATACACCGATTATACCATCCAATACTCCGCATCACGGACTCAAAGAATGACTATCCCACAGAGGGTCCGTTGTTTTATCATAAAGATGATTACCCTCGACCCATGATATTGAACAACCTCCCTGATGAAGAAGATTGGGTTACCACCAGGACCTTCTATGTATTCTGAGGAAAATCTTCGCCCCCAATTAGGGAGACATCTTATAATACTTTCTTATGTAAAAAAATATGCTATTTACTATAGATGGACACAACTGTAACAAGCCATTGTCACGTATTCATATAAACTGGCCAGAAAATTATTGCTCCTTTAATTTTCGCTTTAATTTCGTTGTGCAATCGCAAAAAAAAAAAAAAAAAAAAAAAAAAAATTGCAACTTGTATAATTACTACCAATTCAGAGTCATGTACTTATATACCTATTATATCTATATGAATCTGATGGGTTAGTATTATACCCCTTAAATAATATCTTATCATTTCACATACTCTTTTTAAATTGCACCAAAGTGGTTGGGCCACTTACCTTTTATATCCTACCTCTCTCCCCCTCCCAACTTTCACTTTTTTATCCTTTACCCATCCTTCTTCCTTTCCCATCTCACCAAAGCTCTGGTCTGGACAAGGACAAGGACTTACCAATGTCCTTTCTAAATCTAAATTTATCCAACAAAAGAGTAATCCTTCATGGTAGTTGCGCCGAGAACGAATATTGAAGGGAGATATGATGAGCTGCAGCGCCAGCAACAACATGATGTAGGACTGGCTAATATCTTGTGGTGCAGGTGGTGCTGCACCCCCAGCACCACCTGCACCCAGAGCCCCCACACTGCACCCCCAAAACACCACCTGCCACCCCACAGCACCACCTGCACCCCCAGCACCACTGCACCCCAGCCACCAACCCTGCACCCCAGCACAACCTGCCACACTTACCATGAAGAACAACAATGCTGTTTGGATCACATCGCTCACGTTCGCCCACCAATCTGAAAACATAAAATTTAAAACAAAACATCTTAAAATGAAAACCGTTTTCTAAATATTGCAAATATAAACCCGCACATTAGGAGAGAGGAGCTTTACGACGGACGTTTTCGGTCAGACTTGCGACCATTTACAGTCTCAGTGTGACTTTGTAAATGTTCCCAATCGGATTTGAAACGTGGTGGTAAGCTGGTGTCTGCTATGTGCGGGTTATTTGTGTATTGTTTCCAGTCACGGAATTGTGCCGTTTTGTTATCTAATAATGTTATAATGTATATTATAATTATACATCTACGTCATGTTTTAACTCGATGAGAAAACATTCCAGGGGGGGATATATAATTACATCACAAAAGCGTAACACACACTGGTTATAATACACAATGGTTAACACACTGGTTAAAACCACACAGCTGGTTAATAGCATAAAGAATCCATTGCAGATAATATAACTGTAAGTATTATTAACGTCAGCATTCTTATTGTTACTTTTGGTTATCTTGTGTTGTGGCAGGAATAACAGTAATAATTTATCATACATAAACATAAAAGTCAAGTAAATACGCCACACATAACAATGCCAGCCAGTCTAGAGTTATACAACATTTGTTCAGTAACAGTATTCTCCTTTACTAAGTATTCTTTATCTATCTTGGAAAAATGTGGAGAAAATTCTCAGCTCCGTCTCAGCCCTCCGATGGGACTTAACCCTCCCGAAAGGGGTGCTTAGTGGACTTCTTCTTTCTTCATAAACAGCTTTATTAAATCCATGTATGAAACCATAGCATCAAGAGGCACGCTTTCCTCTCCTTGCCAGAGTTCTTGATCAACTACACTGTGAAGGTTAAACAAGAGTAATTACTCTTTTCCCCTTAGCAGTAAAATTAAGAGAAAACCTGTGCCCCACTTTATCTACAAGTTGGGCCTATTATGAATTGTAGTCTATTGCTAAACAACACGATACCTACCCTCTTGTAATGAATACTGTTGTTGTGTAGTAAGAAAGAGATATAAAGCTGAACTCAGCAGTTCCTTTGTGTGGACGATGAGTTTGAGGGCGACGAGGGCAGAACTGATTAGACGTGTGTGACACGTGGGCGTTGCCTTCTTATCGTTAAAATACAAAGGACAATAGTGACCAGTGTGTTCTTGACTCTTGTTCACTTGGACAATCTCAGGAAACAAGGAAAGTTAGACTAGTTCCCTTATATGAGTCAGGAAATTCACAGTAGAACTAATCACGTCGTGTTTATTGTGTCTCCATGTTCTCCCTGCTGTGGATAATTCCAAGAAACTATGAACAAATGATGGTACTGAATGACGAAGTGCAACCGGTATTGCAAGTAATTGCAACGAACATTCCCGACATAGTGGCGAACATTAGTGCAACATTGCCTGAGACACTCAAGCCTTCAGTCAGGTCACCGATATGGGCCTTAATGGCGCTGCCAACGCCATAAGCTCACGTTACACGAGCAAGGTAAGGCTTACTCTCACTTGTATCGCCAAGACGAACTGCAGTCCTTGAGCAGACATAAGGTGATTAGGGCTGCCGTATTCGAGGTCGTAATTTGAGGGCTTTATGCCCAAATCAAGTGAATACCACTACGCATTTCAGATGATAGTGAAATGCTGGATATACGCTCCTTTGGGGCAAATTGTTTCTAATTCACTTGTTAATCAACAGCCACTGTGGAATCTGGAACGGCACCCCGAAGGGATGACCAGGGAGAGGCTGCTGGACATGGTGCTGTTAACAGATAAGTACCGATTACTATATGTTTGTTTCATGCAGGAAAGTGTACTTACCCAACCATTTCTCAACAAAAATCAAACAAAACCTGTTCATTTTACTACACCTTAAAAAAGAAATGTGTGGTCAACAATAAGCTTCTAAATCTAAATGCGCTCTCTCTCTCTCTCTCTCTCTCTCTCTCTCTCTCTCTCTCTCTCTCTCTCTCTCTCTCTCTCTCTCTCTCTCTCTCTCTCTCTCTCTCTCTCTCTCTCTCTCTCTCTCTCTCTCTCTCTCTCTCTCTCTCTCTCTCTCTCTCTCTCTCTCTGTAGAATATTGTATAAAAATGTTATATAACTGATGACGTAATACCGACAGGTATAGTTGTGAAGACAAAAAAGAATAAGCTCGTGGTTGAACTTAATCAAGTCATACACAAGAAAATACATATACATCGTTGATCAAGTACAGTGTCCTGACAAAGATCTTAGTTCTAAGTGTGGTATAAACCTTGCTAATTGATTTGAAAAGACACGGGAGCAAACAACCGAACATATTTATTAGAAAACGTTTCGGTCCTTCTAACATATAGAGATTAAAATGACAATATATACAGGCGGAGAGTGATTGTCGGTGACGAAGAACCTTCATTAATCACTGTGACAGACACTGTAAAACATAATACTGGAAACTACAAATTTTCAAAAACATTAGCGTACGTAATAATCAACCGTGTAAAGTACCACCTAACAACACAGGAATCTCATGACCTCATTGTCTACGTGTCCTCATCTCAAATGTCGTTTTTCAGGTCATTATGTGCCACTCACACCCCACTCTCCGTCTATATATGCTGTCATATTAATCTGTATGATAGAAATGCTTAAAGTCTCGGGATAGAAACGTTTTCTAATAAATATGTCCTAATTATTCCTCCCGTGTCTTTTTTAAGCCAGTTCTAAGTGTATCTGGTTACAATAATGATGTTGCTTACATTCAGCTGTATGAGAGTTCCACCCCAATACTGGGGTCTTGTCGGGGTATTTTTGATTTATCTCTCGCCTCTATCGAGATGGAAGGTATTTTGCGATTCTTGAGGTTCTTGACGACAAAATACTAATGCCGTTGCAGCCTTGGAAAGATATTGGAGTGGCAGAGATAGGATCAATCATCGGCATAAAATGGATCAGCGGCTGTAGCATTTGTTATAGGTAATGTTCGCACTGTTCCTCATGACCTTTTCAACTATCGCCATCGATAGTTTGCAATGGTGCAATGCATGTGTTGGTGCTAGTATGATAGCCACCAACTCCCGAGTCAAAATCAACTAAGAGTTCATAAGTCTCCATCCATTGGTTTCCTGTCATGGTACATTAGTGCGGCTGCCCGATTCAGCTCCTGATCAAGTGATCCATCTGTGAAGTACGCCATGTAGTCTGCTCCTTCCATACTGGACATGTTTGATTCTGCATGACTTTTTATTATCTCCTGTCTGCAAATGTGTTTATTCACAAAAAGTCTTAAAATGGGCATTGAACATATACTCGATTGTTGTCAGGGAGAAGTATAGCCATAGCCATCAGGGTGAAGTATTGCCATCAGGGAGGAGGAGAGTAGCCATCAGGGTGGAGAAGTGTAGCATCTAGGTGGAGGAGTATAGTCATCTGGGTGGAGGAGATGATCTGTATACAGTTTTTCCGCGTATTAGTCATGTATCTTGTCCCGTTATGTTATGTTATTACAGAGCAGTTCTGTAGAATAGTTGCTGGTAAGCTTGCCAACGTAATATTTTAGCAACTTTGCCAGTGTTTGTGAACTCCAGACGGCTGGGGAGCGAGGGAGGTTAGTCTTTACACTGAGGGAGACTGTTCGACAATTGAGGGGATCCAAGAGTGGTTCTCATAATCCTGTTTCGCACAACAGAGAGATCAGTGTATGTGTGTGTGTGTGTGTGTGTTACCATTTTGTCCTAGGCACATGTCGATTAGGCACTAGGCCTATTGTATATACGATCGCATGTGTGTTGTGTTGTGTGTGTGTGTGTGTGTGTGTGTGTGGTGGTGTGTGTGTGTGTGTGTGTGTGTGTGTGTGTGTGTGTATGGATGTGTGTGTATGGATGTGTGTGTATGGATGTGTATGGGTGTGCGTGTATGGGTGTGTGTGTGCGTGTACTCACCTATTTGTACTCACCTATTTGTGGTTGCAGGGGTCGAGTCACAGCTCCTGGCCCCGCCTCTTCGCTGATGCTACTAGGTCCCCCTCTCTCCCTGCCCCATGAGCTCTATCATACCACGCCTTAAAACTATGTATGGTTCCCGCCTCCACTACGTCACTTTCTAGGCTATTCCACGGCCTGACTACTCTATGACTGAAGAAATACTTTCTAACATCCCTTTGATTCATCTGAGTCTTCAACTTCCAATTGTGACCTCTTGTGTCTGTGTCCCTTCTCTGGAACATCCCGTCTTTGTCCACCTTGTCTATTCCGCGCAGTATTTTATATGTCGTTATCATGTCTCCCCTGACCCTCCTGTCATCCAGTG
Source organism: Cherax quadricarinatus (assembly GCF_026875155.1). Taxonomy (NCBI): domain Eukaryota; kingdom Metazoa; phylum Arthropoda; class Malacostraca; order Decapoda; family Parastacidae; genus Cherax; species Cherax quadricarinatus. The sequence goes on along the minus strand of NC_069446.1, from coordinate 37,927,472 downwards.
TCGTCAGGCCGATTTCCCTCAACCTTTCTTCGTAGGACAATCCCCGTAGCTCTGGGACTAGTCTTGTTGCAAACCTTTGCACTTTCTCTAATTTCTTGACGTGCTTGACTAGGTGTGGATTCCAAACTGGTGCTGCATACTCCAGTATGGGCCTGACGTAAATGGTATACAGAGTCTTAAACGAATCCTTACTGAGGTATAGGAACGCTATCCGTAGGTTTGCCAGGCGCCCGTATGCTGCAGCAGTTATCTGATTGATGTCGCCTCAGGAGATATGCTCGGTGTTATACTCACCCCCAGATCTTTTCCTTGAGTGAGGTTTGCAGTCTTTAGCCATCTAAACTATATTGTGTCTGCGGTCTTCTTGCCCTTCCCCAATCTTCATGACTTTGCATTTGGCAGGGTTAAATTCAAGGAGCCAGTTGCTGGACCAGCTTGTAGCCTGTCCAGGCTCTTTGTAGTCCTGCCTGATCCTCATCCGATTTGATTCTTCTCATTAACTTCGCATCATCTGCAAACAAGGACACTTCTGAGTCTATCCCTTCCGTTATGTCGTTCACATATACCAAGAACAGCACAGGTCCTAGGACTGACCCCTGTGGAACCCCGCTTGTCACAGGCGCCCACTCTGACACCTCGTCGCGTACCATGACTCGTTGTTGCCTCCCTGTCAGGTATTCTCTGATCCATTGCAGTGCCTTTCCTGTTATGTGGCCTGATCCTCTAGCTTTTGCAGTAACCTCTTGTGAGGAACTGTGTCGAAGGCCTTCTTGCAGTCCAAAAATATGCAGTCGATCCACCCCTCTCTCCTTGTCTCTTCTGCCCCTGTCATAAAACTCTAGTAGTTTGTGACCAGTTTTTCCCCTTCCCGAAACCGTGCTGGTTTAAATTTATACACTTGTTTCTTTCCAGGTGCCCCACCACTCTCCTCCTGAGATCTTCTCCATGACCTTGCATACTATACACGTTAGTGATACGGGTCTGATTTTTATGCCTCATTCGTCTCCCCTTTTCAAAAATTGGGATACATTTGCCATTTCCATACCTCAGGGAGTTGCCCATTAAAATGATTGTTGAAGATCTTTTTAAAATGGCTCACACAATACTCTGCTCCCTCTTTAAGGGACCCATGAGAATGTTGTCTGGCCCCCACCGCCTTTGAGGGTAAAGTTCGCATCAGGCTTCCACCTCCTCCTTGGTTATATGTACCTCATCCAGCCTTGCGGGTGTGCCCCCCCCTGTTCTATTTCCTGGGGCCCCCTGGTTTCCACTGTAAATACCCCTTTAAATCTTTTGTTGACTCCTACATACCCTTGGTCGTTTTTGTGAATTCCCCATCCCCTTCCTCAGTCTGATTACCTGTCTTGACTGTTGTTTTCCCCTAGTGGGTGTACAAAAAGCTTCGGGTCAGTCTTTACTTTTGATGCATGTCATTTTTATATTCTCGGTCCCCTTCTTATCGTCATATTCGTTTTTTGCTCTTCGGCTGATTTTTATTTTCCTGAGTTTTCTTCTTTTGTACCTTTTCCATTCTCTAGTAAACACCTATTTTTTCCCTCCCTACATTTTTGGGGTGAACCAAGGATTTTTTTCTTTTTCTTCCCATTTTTCTGTTTCCCGGGGAACAAACCCTCCTCTGCCTCCTTGCATTTTGTTGCTACTAGTCCATCATTTCTTGTACGGGTTTTCCTGTCATTCCCTCTCCACTGTCTTAAGGAAGTTCCTCATCCGAGTTTTTCCCCCCTTTTGTAGTTTTTTTTTTTCCCAGCCTATTCCTGCTACTCTCTCCACTTGGAGCTAAACTATTAGCGAACACAAACCACATGATCACTACCCCCGGGGGCCTTTCATACATGATACCCTCGATGTCCCAACTACCCTGGGAATAAAGGTCCACCTTGCTGGTTCATCCCCCTCCCCTCTCTGGTGTTTTTAACATTTGATCTTTGGGTTTTTTCCAGTACCACATCCATTATTTTGGCTCTCCATGTTTGGGGGGGGACCCCCTGGGCTCCATTTTTTCCCCTAAATCTCCGTGATTGAAATCACCCAAAAACTAGTAACTTTGCTCCCCCCATGTGGCTCCCGGGCCCCTCGCTAGTGTTCGATCATTGCTCTTTTTTCCTCATCATTTCTTCTCTTGGCCTCCTCATTCTGTGGTGGTTGTACTTTAAGCAATTTCACCTTATTCCCCAACTGGTTTTGTTCCTACAAATATCCCTTTCGCCCGTCCACCTTTCCTTTCCTTTTTTCTAAAAATCCCACGGGTTTTTAATGAGCATGCAACTCCTCCTCCCCTTCTCCTCCCTCTGCCCTTTCCTGAGGTTTTGGATCCGGATGGAAAGATAAATCTGTTATTATTCTGGTGAGTTTTGTTTCTGTAAAGCTATTATTTTGGGGGGTTCTCTTGATTCTTTCGGCCACCCCTACTTTTTGTCTTTCCATCGCATTTGTATACCCACCTTTCAACTTTTTTTCTAAGACTTGGTCGGGGAGGTATATTGGGGTTGGGGGAAGTGGGGACCTGGAAGGAACTTTGGGTTGTTGCTGTGGGGGGGGGAGTTTGAATGTATGGTTGGGGGCATTGGATGTGGCATGGGTGTTTTGATTTAGAGTTTTGGGGGTTGCACTGGGTTGACCTGTTGGGGGGCTCTATAGAAGTTTGAGGGGGCTTTTTTTGCTCTTCTTCCCGGGGGTCTGGACTCCTGTCTGTCTTCTCCCCCCCTCTTTTTCCCCCTTTCCCCTTTGTACCATCTCTTCAGTTTCTGCCTTTCTTCTTGGTTCTGTCGGGGTCAGATACACCTTCCTGTATGCCGGCATGTCCTTAATCGTGCTTTCCCTCAGGACCGGGCCGAGTCGCTTCCCTTTAAGGTCACTTTAAAAGGGCCACTTTCACTGTGTGGATGTTGTGTGTGTGGTTTTGGGGTTTTGGGGTGTGGTGTGTTGGTGTGTGTGTTGTGTGTTTTGGTGGGGGTTGTTGTGGGTGTGTACTCCCATATTTTTTGGGGTTGCGGGGCCGATTCACACTCCTGGCCCAGCCCTTCACGGGTCCTTCCCTCCATGACTTTATCGTACCTCTTCTTAAGCAATGAATAATCCACCTCTCTACACCACTCTCCAATTTTTTTTCCACTTCCTAAAATTTATGTGGCTAAAAAAATTTCCTAACATCCCTGGAACCACTGAGTTTTTAAAATTTCTTTTTGCTGTGTTCCATCCCAAAACTTCGTCCCTATCAACTTTGTCTTTCCCTCTCAGTATATTTTATGAGTTTTATTCCCCTCCATCTTTCCTGTCCTCACTAGTAGGACATTTTCCTAGCCCCGGGGATACCCCTGTTGCAAACCTTTGCACTTTCTCAAATTTTCCTTACAACTTGACTGGGGGTGGGCCCAAAACTTTTTCGCATACTCCCATTCGGGCCCCTTGACATACAGTGTCAGAGTCTTGAACGTTTTTTTTGCTAGGTGTGTACGGGTTTTTTTTTGGTGTGTTGTTATAGGGGTGGTTTGTTTGGGGTGTATCAACTATTGTATAATGTACCCCCAAAATTGTGTTGCAGGGGTCAAGACTCACCCCTGGCCCCCCTCTTCACTGTTTGCTACTAGTCCCTTCTCTCTCTGCTCCGGGTTTTGTCATCCTCGTCTTAAAAGCTAGTATGGGTTTTTCCCCTGCCTCCCTACATCACTCAAACTATTCCACTTCCAACAACTCTATGACTGAAAAATACTTCCAAACATCCCTGGACTCTCTGAATCTTCAATTTCCCAATGTGACCCCTTGTTTCTGTGTCCCCATCTGGAACATCCTTCTCTGTCCACCTTATCTTTTCCACCAGTTTTTTTTGATGTCGTTATCATGTCTCCCCCCCCCTCCTTCTTTCCATTCTCGGGTCATTTCCCCCAACCTTTTTCGTGGGACTTTCCCCATGACTCGGAACAACCCTTGTTGCAAACCCTGCATTTTCCTATTTTCTTGAGGGCTTGATCAGTTGGGGGTTTCCCAAAACTGTGCTCATACCCCCAGTATGGGCCTGAGTACACAGTGTACATGTCTTACGATCCTTTTACAAGTACGAAACGCTAATTTTTCGGGTTTTTGCCACGCCCATATGCTGCACATTTTTCTGGTTGATGTTGCTTCCGGAGACTGCTGGGTGTTATACTACCCCAAAAATTTTTCTCCTTAATGAGGTTGCAGTGCATGTGTGAATTTGGTGGATGTTCCATGATGGCTTGGGGTTATGTGGGTGAGTGTGTGTGGAAAGGGTTGTGTATTCCCTACTGTATCACCATTTTGGTTGCAGGGTAGTTTTTACTCCGGCCCCGCCTCTTAAACTGTTGCTACGGGGCCCTCTCTCGCCCATGATTTTATAAAAACCTCGCCCAAAACTATGTATGGTTCCCGCCATACGTCTACGTCCCCTCCGGCTTTTTCACTGCCTGACTACTCATGACGAAGAAAATTTCCCTAAATGCCTTTGACTCATTTGATTTGTGTGTGTATATGGGGTGTGCATGGGTGTGTAGGGGATGTGTGTATGAGTAGGGGTTGTGTGTGTGTTATTATTACTTTTACTAATGTGAAAGGCCTTGTCGACAAACACTGTTGTGAATTATATGGTTAGGTATGTAAAAAAAAAAATAATAAAATAAAAAAAAAAAATAAAATAAAAATAAAATAATAATAATAATATAATAATAATATTAATACGAATTGAAAAGAAGGGAAAAAAAAGGATGAGGAAGTACCAAGGTTTGAAGTGATGCTGCATTGTACATCAGGAACATCGTGTACATCAGTCAACATCATCAACAGTCCCACAGCTGGCTTTTAAACCCGTTTTTCCTTAGTAAACTTTTTAATAAGGTAGGGGTAATACCAAGGTAGAGTAATAATTCCTTTTCCGGGATAGCACCTGGAAGGGAACAAAAAAAAAATGAAAACCCAGCAGGTTTTCATGGAAGCAAATCCTTGTACCAACTTTCGGAGTTTTAGAAAAAGGTAACAGAAGAAAAGACACGAAGAGAGAGGGTGGGGGGATTGCTTTTTCCTGGACTGCGGGAAAGGGCCCTTCGACCAGTTCCTCAAAAGAGATTGTGCAAAAGCTGGAAAACGGGCGTGTATAACGGGGAGACACTGCAAGGATCAGAGAATACCTGACAAAGAGGCAACAAGAGTCAGGGTACGTGAAATATCACAGTGGCCCTGACGAGCGGGGGCCCCCACGGGGGTCAGTTAAAGGGACCAGTGCTATTTTTGAAAAAGTAAAATGACATGAGGGAAAGGGGTAGACTCAAAGTGCCCCTATTCGCAGATGGGGAAGTTGATGAAAGAATTAAACGGATGGATCGGGCAGACTACAAAACCGGACAAATGGAAGGGGTCCAGAAACGATTTCTTGAATTCACCTTGCCAATGAAAGTCAGAAGATTGGGGAAGGGCAAAGAAGACCGCAGACAGAGATGGGCTGGTACAAAGACGGGAAACCTCTCTCAAGGAAAGATCTTGGGGCCCATAACACCGAGCACGTCTCCGGGCACACATCAACCAATAACTGCGCAGCATATGGGCGCCTGCAAACCGCGAATAGCTTTCCGATACCTTCATAAGGAACATCAAACACGTACACTGTGACGCAGCCCATACTGGAATATCCCACACCATTTGGGAACTCACACGTCAAAAAATTTAAGAAAGACAAAGGTTTGCAAAAAGGGCAGTTCCAGACTCGGGAATTCCTACGATAAAGGGGGTTGGGGGAAATCGGAATGACGCACTGGAACAGAAGGGTTTGGGGAAACAGATAACACACAAGATACTGCGTGGAAAGGAAAAAAAAGGGGGACAAGACAGGATCTCCGAGGGGGGACACAGAAAAAAAGGGGTCACATTGGAAGCTGAAGATTCAGAACCACGGGATTTTAGGAAGTATTTTTCAGTCACAGAGTCGTCGGGAAGGGAATAGCCTAGCAAGTGACGTAGATGGGGCAGGAACCATACTAATTTAAGACGGGTATACAAAGCTCAGGAAGCAAGATAGGACCTAGTATCGTCTAAAGAGGCTGGGCAGGAGCTGATCTCAAACCCTGCACCACAATTGGGTAGCACACACCACACACACACACACACACACACCACACACACAACACACAATAAGGAGGGGGGCCCACGACAGTAGGGAAACAGCATAGCGTCGAAAGTCCAAGTCCTACCCAAATGCGAAACCACTTTGGGAAAAGACAACAGTCAAAGATCGGGTAACGGGCTGGGGAAAGAAGGGGGGGAGCCCAAGAAACGATCAAGGGGAAAAGTGGGAGCTCAACACGAGATTTAAGAAGAATTTACAGTAAAACCAGAAGACTCGGGGAAACAAAACAGGGGGGAACCCCAAGAAGGTTAACTAAAAAAGTGTTGGATGAAATACACACAAATGAGGAGGGGGTGAAGAAGCTGCTAAGTAGCCTTGATACCTAAAAGTCGGGTCTTTAGAGAGGGGCAAGACGCTGTACCATTAACCACAATTTTCACACACCCCTTGAAACTGGACAACTGTCGAGGTAGGGAAACGGCAAATATACCCCTTTTTTTAAGAAAGAAGACAAAACAGGCGCAAAAAACTATAGACCAGTGTCACTGACGGTAAGAGCAAAGCCCAGGGAAAAAATTATCGGAGAAAGTGGGAGCACCTGAAGGGAACAGATTAAAAACACAACCAACTGATTCAGGAAGGCAAATCCTCGTCACAACATTCTGGAGTTTCATGACAAAGTAAAGAATAAAACACAGAAGAGGCGGGTTTTGATTACATTTTTTTGGCTGAAAGAAGGCCTTCGACACAGTTCCCCCACAAAAATTAGGCAGAAGCTGGTGGATCGGGCCGTATAACAGAAGGGCACGCAGGGGACAGGAAAAACCCTAAAGGGGGGCAAAAAGTCAGGTACGTGTAAGGTATCACAGGGGTGCCTGTGACGAGGGGGGTCCCCACAGGGGTCTTCCTAGGGGGCAGGGCTATTCTGGTATACGTAAATGACATGACAAGTTCCCTTTTCGCAGATGAGGGAAATTTAATAGGGAGAATTAAATCGGAGAGAATCAGGTGGACTTCAACGAACCGGAAAAGGGGGACACGGGTCCAAAACTACTTCCGAATGAACCCCGCCAAATGCAAAATCATGAAAAGGGCAAAGAAACCGAGCAGAGTACGGGCTAGGTCCCAAAAACTGGAAACCTGCTAAAGGAGAAAGATTTTGGGGGGTATAAACCGACACGCTCCGGAAGCACACTTCAACCAATAACTGCTTGAACATTAAAAGGGTATAAAAACCGACGGGGTTTTAGAAAGACACAAATCAACAGTTGGGTATCTTTATTTAAAAAGTTTCGCCTACACATAGGCTTTTCATAAAGTACAGAAAAGTTGATAGAAGCAGAAGATACTTGAAACATGTAAATTCACACCCTTAAATTTTTTGAGGTGGTCGCCCCTCTCTGGAGAAAGCATTGTTCCATGTAGAAACAATATTTTTCAAATAGGGAACAATGCTCTTTCCCAACTGGGGGACTGACCCCTAAAACTTTAAGGGGAGGATGTTTTACATCGTTTTCAAGTTCTTCTGCTTCTTCAATTTTTCTGTACATACTGAAGAGCCTACTTTTGGGGCGAAACTTTTCATAATAAAGATCCTAACTTTTTCTTTTGGGCTTACCTAACAAAACTGCTGCACATAGGGGGCGCCTGGCAAACCTGAGAATAACTTTCCGTCCCTTAGGGCCCTTACTGGAAATGTAGCACTTTTTGGGGAACCCACATCGGTCAACAAAGGGGTTTCAAGAAATAGAGAAAGTGCAAAAGGGTTTGACAAGGAAAATGGGCCTGAAAACTGAGGACAAGGTTTTAGGGGATCTTCAATAAAAAATATGCGGGGGGGGGGGGGGGGGGGGGGGGGGGGGGGGGGGGGGGGGGTTTGGGGGGGGGGGGGGGAAAAAAAAAGGGCCGAAGGGAATACTGAGGTAGGGGAGGCGGGAAACCAAAAAAATTTTGAGACAGTATGAAAAAGCCAGAACTGGGAAAGAGGAGCTAGTAGCGATCATGAAAGGGGGGCCCAGGAGTATCTCGCCCCCCCTCACCACAATTCTTTAGTACACACTCAAAACCCCCACACCCACCCCACTACCCCGCCACTTACCCACCTGGGAAAGTGAGGAAGGGAGTTCATCGGGGGGACACAGAGGACTTGGACACACAGAACTAGGGAAAGCCCAAAAAACCGGAGGGGAAGGGGGAAAGGGGTTTTGACATGGGGGCCCACGGATAGACCTGGAAGAAAAAACCACACCGACTATACCACACCTGACTAACCACCCCAACATAACCACACATCACTAAGACCAAATCTCACTACACCACACCTCACTAAACCACCCTCACACCCCACACCTCACTAACCACACCACTGTATAACCACTCCGGGGAATGCTTTGGGGACACAGAAGCACTTAACACGGAACAAAGGGAATGCACCAAAACAACTGTATGTTTGACACCGTGAACCCAGGGAAGGAGACCGGGAAAACATAACCAATCTAATTATACCCACCTCACTATCACTATACTTACCTAAACTATGACCTAAATAGACTAGAAAACACCTCACTATCTCACTTTTCCAAGTTTGTTGACAATGTAAAAATAAAATAACTGAAATCAACTGCTTTTTTTAAAAAAACTTCGTTCGATGGTTAAAAAATCCTAAAAAAAAAATAACTCAAACTGAAACAAAAAGAAAATAAACAAAAAACTAATATCAATATAACCACATAAACAGAAAAAAAACAATAAAATTACTGCAATAATTTAACTGTTTTTTTGACAATTTTGGGAAAAGACATAAGATAAATCAAAATAATTCAAATAAACAAATTAATTTATTTTTAAAAAAAAATTTGGGAAAATTAAATTTGATTTTCCAATGTGGAACTTGTGGGTTTTTTGTTTGATACATAAAACTTAAATTTTGGGTCGAAATTAGTAAAAACACACACATAAAAACACACAGATAAACACACCAGATAAACACACACAATAAACACACACAGAAAACACACACAATAACACAACAGAAAACACACACAATAAACACACACAGAAAACACCACTTAAAAACACACAATAAACACACACAGATAAACACCACAGATAAACACACAAATAAACACACACAGTAAAAACACACAGATAAACCACACAATAAACACACACAGAAAACACACACAAAAAAACACACACAATAAACACCACAGATAAACCACACAAAACACACACAGATAAACACAAAACAGATAAAACACACACAGAAAAAAAAACACAAACAAATAAACCACACAGATAAACACACACAGAAAACACACACAGATATACACACACGGATTTCATCATCAAAGAAAGGAGACGATTCTTCTTAGTTCTTTATATTTTTAAATAAAAAAAGTTTGCTGACAATGAAGAAGGGTTTAAAACTGCAACAATATATTTTTTTTCTTTCATATGAAAGGCTTAAACTTTCAAAACTTAAAAAATTTTCAAATCTCTCATTTTCCATTTTTTAAAAAAATAAAAGGCTGAATGATTCGATTTTTTTTTAATTTTTGCTTCTGATGATGGAGGAGTTTGGTAGGTTTTCTCTGACCGTCTCCAGTATACTTTTTTCTTTTTTCAAAATTTTTAGACCAAAAATGGGTGTCAATTCAAATGAGGACTCACATTCATTATGGAGAGTCAAAATTTTGTTCTTTCTTTGGCTTCAAACATAGGTTTTGTCAAATTTTCTGCTCATAGACAGTCATTTCTTTTCGAGATATCTTGAAAAAAAAAAGAAAATCCCCTGTCATTGAAGTAAAAATTGGTTTACAGGGCTTAAAAACTCGGAAAGAATAACACAAACCCCAGTGGGAAAAGTTTATAAAATCGAGACGATGGTATGATTATATCTTTTATATTTGGTACGTGAAGGGACCTACAGTGGTTGGTATCGGAAGGGGTACCTGACAGTGGTTGGGGATCGTGAAGGTGACCGACGTGGTTTAATCGTAAGGTTACCTGACAGTGGGGATCGGGAAAGGGGTACCCGACATGGGTTTGGGATCGGGGGTGTACCTGCATGGTTTGGGATCGGGGAAGGTTCCGACAGTGGTTGGGATCGTGAAGGGGTACCGACAGTGGGTTGGGATCGGAAAGGGGTACCTGGACAGTGGTTGGTATCGTGAAGGGGTACCGACAGGGTTGGGACGGAAGGGGGTACCGACAGTGGGGTACGTGAAGGTGTACCGACAGTGGGGATCGTGAAGGTGTACCGACAGTGGGTTGGGATCGTGAAGGTGTACCCGACAGGGTTTATCGTGAAATGCCAAAAGTGGTTGGGATCGTGAAAGGGTACCTACATGGTTTTGGATCGGAAGGGTACCTGACAGTGGTTTTTTAACGGAAGTGTACCCGCAGTGGGTTTGGATCGTGAAGGTTACCTGACAGTGGTTTTGGGATCGGAAGGGGTACCACAGTGTTGGTATCGTGAAGGTGTACCTGACAGGGGTTTGGGATGTGAAGGGGTACCTACGTGTTTGGTACGTGAAGGGTACCTACAGGGGGGTATGGAAGGGGTACCCGACATGGGTTTGGGATCGTAAGGGACCCGACAGTGGTTGGTACGTAAGGTGTACCTGACAGGGTTGGTATCGTGAAGGCTACCTGACAGTGGTTTTATCGTGAAGGTTTTCCCCACGTGGTTGGTAAAACGTGAAAGGGGTACCTGCGGGTTGGGGATCGTGAAGGTTACCTACGTGGTTGGGATGGAAGGTGTCCTGACAGTGGTTGGTCGTGAAGGTGACCTGACGTGGTTTTGGATCGGAAGGGTACCTACAGTGGTTGGTACGGAAGGTGTACCCACAGTGGTTGGTAAAACTGAAGGGTACCGACAGTGGTTTGGGATGTAAGGTGTACCTACAGTGGTTGGTATCGTGAAGGGGACCTACAGTGGTTGGTATCGTGAAGGTTTACCTGCATGGTTGGTACGTGAAGGTTACCCGACAGTGGTTGGTATCGTGAAGGGTTTCCTGACAGGGTTGGTATCGTGAAGGGGTACCGACGTGGGTTTGGGACGTGAAAGGGTACCCACAGGGTTGGTATCGTGAAGTGTACCTGACATGGTTGGAAACGGAAGGTGTACCCGACATGGTTTTATCGTGAAGGTGTACCTACAAATGGGTTGGGATCGTAAGGTGACCTACAGTGGATGGTTTTGTGAAGGGTTTCCTGACAGTGGGTTGGATCGGAATGTACCTACAGTGGTTGGTACGTAAGGGTTACCTGACAGGGTTGGTATCGGGGAAAGGTTCCTGACAGTGTTGGTATCGTGAAGGGTACCTGACAGGGTTGGTTCGTGAAGGTGTACCTGACAGTGGTTGGGATCGTGAAGGGGTAACCCGACATGTTTGGGACGTTTTAAAGGGGTACCTGACATGGGGTATCGGAAGGGTAACCCGCAGTGGTTGGGATCGTAAGGGGTACCTACAGTGGTTTTTATCGTGAAGGTGTACCCGACAGGGGTTGGGACGTGAAGGGTACCTACAGTGGTTTTATCGTGAAGGGGTTTCCTGCAGTAGTTTGGGATCGTGAAGGTGTACCTGACAGGTTGGTATCTGAAGGTGTACTGACAGTGGTTGTAAACGGAAGGTGTACCTACAGTGGTTGCCTGAGTCGATCCATTTTTTTTTCCAAAAAATTAGTTTTTTAATCTGAGAAATCATCCAATTACTTCAAAATTTTTAGTCGTTTTTCTGTGAAGGTTAACAAACGGTACAGCAGGGACCCACTGCAAGTATTAACATCAGGTACCCACTGCAAGTATTGTTACAAAGGTACCCCCCTGCAAGAAAAAGTACATGCAGGTACCCACGCAAATATGTTTTCATGCAGGTACCCCCCTGCAAGTAATTTTTACAGCAGGGACCCCGCAAGTATTTTTACATGCAAGTACCCACACTATTTTTACTTTCAGGTACACACTGCAAGTATTAGTAAATCAGGTACCCACGCAAGTATTTTTACAGCAGGACCCACGAATATTGTTTTATGCAGGTACACACTGCAAATATTGTTTTCATGCAAGTACCCACTACAAATATTTTACATGCAGTACACACGCAAGATTGTTTTCATGCAGGGACCCACTGCAAAAATGTTACAGCGGTACCCACTGCAAATATTGTTACAGCAGGGACCCCCGCAAGTATTGTTTTCATGCAGGACACACTGCAAATATTGTTTTATCAGGACCCCGCAAGATTTTTACATGCGGACCCACTGCAATATTGTTACATGGGGGTACACACTGGGGGAATTTTGAAGACAATTCCCATTAGATCTCTAATGACAACTTGAGAAAACTCAACAAAATAATAAAAAAAAGACAAACCGTACGGAACGATACAAAATAACCCGCACATAAGAGAGAGCTTACGACGAAAGTATCGTTCCGCTTGGACCATTTACAAAGTCACACAACGAGAAGTAGACAAAGGGCGGGGATTATAGACACAAAGGTATGGTATAGTAGTAGGGGTTGGATTTGTAGAGTATAGTAGTGTAGTATAGTAGTAGTAGTAGTAAGTAGTGTATAGAGTATATTAGTGGGGAGAGGTAGAAGTGGAGTAGTAAGACGGAAAAAAGGAAGGGAAAAAATAAAGGGGGGAAATAAGGAGGAGACCAGTCAAAAACAAAGAAAGGGGGGCAACTGCAAGGGCAGGGGCCCACAGAGGGAGAGCAAAAAACGACCGAAAACTCGTCGTAAAACTCCTCTCTTCTATGGCGGGGTTTTTTGTGTATTGAGAAAGCTTCTTCCCGGTTTTAAACTTTCATTTGCCCATAATAGCAAAGTTAGAAAAAATGGAATCAAAATTTTCCGCTGAACGAAGTTTTCTCTTTTATCACCTTTAAATTCTTTTCGCTGATGTTTTTCTCGATGGAAATTCATCTTTTTATTGACTCATTATGGGAAACAATTATAAAAAGATTTCCGTCAACAATGTGAAAAGTGTCTTGTGACACCTTCACAACTTTTAAAATGATGCTGCTATGAGAAGGAGTTCCCCGCACTAACCACTGTCTACCTGTAAAACAAGACAAAATGTTAAAAAAAGGAAACTAATCTGGATAACGCCTCTATTGTCAGCTTTAATTTTTTAATACATCACAAATAAACCCCCACATAGAAAAAAGAGTTGACGACGACGTTTTGGTCCCATTTTTGAAAAGCCAGTCACGGGATTTTGGGCCTTTTTTTACATTTTTTTGTACAAGTGTTTTTTTCCCTGAAGTTGACATTTTCTTTGTGACATTGATTTTCTTTTTTAAAACCAAGGGAAAGTCTTCTCTTTTGTCTTTCCAACTTATCCTGGGGTATCTTAAGGGAGTCCCGGGCAGAGGACTTTGGTTCGGTCGAGGACTTTTGTTCTGGCAGATGGACTTTGTGTCTGGTCAATGGGCTTTTAGTCGGTCAGATGGACTTTGTGTCTGGGGCAATGGACTTTGGTTGGTCGATGGGCTTTTATCTGGGCAGATGGACTTTGAGTCTGGTGAGAGGGCTTCGAGTCGGGCAGATGGCTTTGATCTGGGCAAAAGGACTTTGAGTCGATCAATGGACTTTGAGTCTGGCAATGGGCTTCGAGTCGGTCAAGCTTTTTGGGGTCTTTTCCTACCAAATTGCCAAATTTTTTAATGGGGTAATATAATTACATGGGTAAAATAATTTAAACTGCTAAGAAAGGCTTCTTTTAGTCAGTTACAAACTTTTCGACATAAATTTACGACATAAATTTGCGAATTTTTTTAAAAAAAAGTTTTTTGGGTTTTATAGCTTCGAACAACTAACAAAGAAACCCTTTACCACCTGTTTTTTTAGGGGGTTTAACAGAAACTAATTTTTTTTCTAAAAAACCCTTTAAAAAAATAATAAATATTAAACTAATTTAATTTTAACCATGGTTTACTATGTGTCCTTTAAAAGAGGGCAATTTGAGTCCAACAAAAACCCATTACGGTCCGATTAAACAGGAGAAGAACCTCCCTGAGAGTAGTTATTAAAACACTCTGAACACGGGTTTTAGAGAGTTTTTGATCGTATATACTTAGTGTAACACGGGAAAAAGCTTCCGTTTATCCTCTGCGCCCCTCAAACACCCCCCCCTTCCCCTTTTATTTAAACTCAGCCGTTCCCTCTATCAACGTGTATGTAAGGCAAATTTTTCTGCTCCGCTGGGACTCAAAAACTGAGTTTTCCCCAAAGCAGTCACCTCGCCTACCGAGAAAACGGCAATCTCCCATCCGCGTGAGTTGGTGACCAACCTGACTGAGGCCTGCCAGATGAATCAACGTGCCACTTGTAAAAATGGTTATATCTCTAACTGAGGAAAATGTACCTGTTTTTTCTTCTATGAAATGAGTTTTCTGGGAGGAACGCATAGTTGGGAAAAAGAGTGGTTAAGAACAATTTAAACGACATTGCAGTACTGGTAATCCCTTTTAGACGGCTTTTTAAATGTAACAGTCAGAGGTTTTCTAAAACATAGAAGTTTGTGCTGATTTTTTTGTCCGCAGAGTAAAATTTTCTGTAAACCAATTCACGGGCTAGCTGTTTAATCTGCGGGGGGGAATAATTAACGATAGGCAGTTGGTAACTCTCGAATGACTGGGCCCGGGGAATGACCTTTAAAATATACTGCACCCGGGAGACCACTACACCCATATTTCCTGTGCTAGCGAGGGGGAATATTTCCCCTTTCCCCTTCCCTTCTATTTACCGGTACCTTTAACCCATCGCCAGTGGAAACTCCCGTCAGCTATGAGTATAGCTGATGGGGTTGACGTAATAGTGAAGGGAGATTTGAAACATATTTTAAATAAACTTCGGAAAAAGGAAAGGGGGCTTTCCAGAAAAGCTGCTGCAAGCAAAACAGTGGGCGCAACCCCCCCAAAGCGTCAGGGAGATTTCCCAAAAAACACTGATCAAGAGACCAAGTGTAACTGGTTTTTCGAAAAAAGTGTAGACAAAACAAGGGAAAAAAGTCAAGTTTTTCCCACATGAGGTAACAAAAGATTTGTGCCTAATGATTCAGCATTTATAGACAAACTTCCACCACAATATGCCCAAAAACAAAACCCCAGCTGCCCACCAAGGGGACCTAAAGTGCTTATTGTCACTACAACGTCAACAAGCACTTTTAATCCTCATATTTTTGTCAAGCAAGTTTGCAAGCCCCGTTACTTTCTAACGGCTGATATTGCTGAGTGGACTGGGCCCTGGGCTCTGCCACGCTATATTCCCCCCGCGCAGCCCCACAACCCATTACATTGCATTGTTCAGACCTTCTCAAAGTCGATGTTATAAGTTCACGCTGGGGGACATTGCCAGGAAAAGCCCAGCAAGTCACACTGGTGGCAGTGTGTGCCAACACTCACCTTCTGAACGGTGTTATGATATTATCAAACATCAACAACGTTGCTAAACAATTTTCAATTTTAAGACCTCAGGATTACAGCAGCCATACTGACGCAGTTTAGGGCTGATCACATCGCAAACCCAAACCCCACCTCACCCGACCCCCCATTATACCCCCCAGGCTACCCGGGATTTCGACTGAATACTGGCTATCCTGCCCTCAACAAAGGGGTTGAGCACCTCCCCTGGGGGCCCCGTCAAAAGACCTCCACAGTCCCGGGTGTCAATACCACCTAGCTAGTCAGCTGACAGTCACAACGAGCTCGCGACCGGACTTCACGTCTCCAGATGTTCCAATCTTTCTCCTGGGTAACAACCTAGTCGCCATAAGGTACTGGAAACACAACAATTTCTCCTGAAACAACTTGAACAAAAAACCCGGAAAGATGTGTAAGTGTACCAATAACAAGATTGTCACAATTTGTGAAAGCAAGGTAAGGCTGCTGAAAAAGGGGGGGTGGGAGTGGTGGTTCCTTAATTTCAGTTATGACGAATATAAACTTTGTTTAAACTCAGTGAGCACATAATGAAGGCAATGGTGTCTATGAGTTTGTAATATGATACTAATATAAGTGGGGTGCTGAGGTGATGGGGGCAGGGGTCCTTAATTTAGTAAAAGTGATGAGTGTAATATAATGGTGGTGAAGAGTGGATGAGGGGAGTTTTGTCTATAATGTAGTAATAGTGATGAGTAAAAAAAAATGGTGTGCGAGGTGTAGGTTTCCACATTGACTTATTGTTGAATACAATACGTTGATAAATGTAATGAACACAATTTTTGTATGGTGTTGGTGATATTTTCAGTATACTTGTAATGTTTAGTGAGGGGGGAATGTATTGGGGGTTTTCCACCTATCAACATTCACACATGAACGCGTCGTGCCTGAGTTACAAAGACCCCACAGGGCCCACAACTGAAAAAGCACTTAAAAACTCAAGACAAGGTAGCACTGTTGACATTGATAAGGGGCTGCTATTTTAAAAAAAAAAATTTTTCATTATGCCGAAAACTCAAAAAGATCCCAGGACTACAAAAGGGGGAAAACCTATAAACTTTCTATATTTAAACTGGAATATTGCATCCTTAATCCCGAAGAAACCCAACCCCCCTAAATTACCTCTTTTTTTCATATAACCCAAATCTACTAACTCTTTTTCAAAAATTAAAAAATCACTTCCCCATCAACTCTTCACATAAAAAACAGAGGGGCTACAATATCACGGTGTTAGGGTTTATTTTGGGAACTCTGCTCTCAACATATTTAACTTGAAATGCTCCTGCTGATAAGTTTAATTACTTGGAGCTCCCAACTTGTGATCAGTCTGAGCCTACTCTTATTATTGGCGATTATAATGCGAGACACAAAAGCATTGGAAACTCACAGTTTGGTAATCGTAATGGTAACCAACTGTTGTCACTCTTAAACAGTCATGATAATGTACAAATCGTAAGTGACCTTGAAGCCACACATATCTATGGAGGCGTCCTTGATCTGTGTCTTTGCTTCAACATTACTTCTGCCAGCTGTGAGTCTTCCATTGTAACAGATATAGCGTCTGATCATTTCCCTAGGATAACCTCCGTTTGAATATCCTGGTAGGATATTCAAACGGAAATATTTTAATGTTCCCACAGATCAACATCGTGACTTTGCTGCACATGTAACTGACTGGTATAATTCCTATGAGTGTTCCTCTGTAGAGACCTTTAGCAATGACCTTGTGAGCAGTATTCAGAACTACTTAGAGCCGCCACTGAAACCTCTTGGTACTCTAAACCCAACAAACTTCCATAATAATCATACCTCCTTTAAAAACCATATTTATTACAATGATTCTAAACTTCGTATACTGAAACGTACTGCTCGCAGACTAGGCCTAGCTTATAGACAACATCGCACCCCTGAAATGCTGAGCCTCTTCCAAACTGCCCTTGCTGCTGCCAGAGAGCGTATGACGGAACTGCGGCAAACAGACTGGGAACAATTTTCAACGACCTTAAGGGAGGAACACGGCAACCGACCTGGTAGCACAAGCTATCAGGTCCAACTCACACCCACCCACATCCACTCATGTATTTATCCAACCTATTTTTAAAGCTACACAACGTTCTGGCCTCTATAACTGTACTCGGGAGTTTGTTCCACTCATCCACAACTCTATTACCAAACCAGTACTTTCCTATATCTTTCCTGAATCTGAATTTTTCCAACTTAAAACCATTGCTGCGAGTCCTGTCTAGGCTAGATATTTTCAGCACACTATTTACATCCCTTTATTTATTCCTGTCTTCCATTTATACACCTCAATCATATCCCCCTAATTCTACTCTTTCTAGAGAGTGCAGATTCAGGGCCCTTAGTCCTATCCTCATAGGGAAGGTTTCTGATACATGGGATCAACTTTGTCATCCTCCTTTGTACATTTCCAGAGAATCTAACCCAAATTCTGTAATACGGTGACCAAAAAAACTGTGCAGCATAATCTATATGAGCCTAACCAAGGATGTATAACATTGAAGAACAACCTGAGGACTCCTTTTATTTATGCTTCTTGAAATGAACCCAAAGGGAAATTCTATTAGCTTTATTGCGAACACTTATGCACTGTTGTCTTGGTTTCAGATTACTGCTAACCAGAACTCCTAAATCTTTTCGCAATCCGTAATATAAGATCTACATTATTTAGTTTATATGTGGCATGGTTATTGTCCTGTCCAACATTTAGAACTTTGCATTTGTCTATATTAAACTGCATCGCCACTTCTCCGACCACTGGCATCAGTCTTTTCAAATCTTCCTGGAGTGCTCGAATGTCTCGTCAGAATGAATTCGACGGCCTATTTTGGTGGCATCGGCAAACTTGCCGATGTCGCTCTTTATGCCCTCATCTATGTCTTTTATGTAGATTGTGAACAGCAGGGGCCCAACACTGACCCCTGTGGAAACACCGCTAGTGACGCTTTTCCCCCCTCTGATTTCTCCCCATTTATGCAAACTCTCTGCTGCCTATTTGTCAACCATGCCTCTATCCAGGAAAAAATTTCTCCTCCTATTCCATGTGCTTTAATTTTCCTCAATAGTCTCGATGTGGACCCTGTCAAAAGCCTTACTGAAGTCCATATACACAATATCATATTCATTACAATGATCTACCTCCTCAAATACCTTAGTGAAAAAAGTTAATAAATCGTAAGGCAGGAACGCCCCTTTGTAAAACCATGCTGAGATTCGTTGATTAATTTATGCTTTTCAAGGTGGCTACGAACTGCCTCGGCAATTATTGATTCCAAAAATTTTTCCCCACTATGGGGGTTAGGCTTATTGGTCTATAGTTCGAAGCTAAGGACCGTCACCTGTTTTAAAAATAGGTATCACATTTGCCATTTTCCACTTATCTGGCACCATGGCCATTTTGTAGTGATATGTTGAAAAGATTAGCCAAAGGTTTGCTAAGCTCATTTTTACATTCCTTTAGAACCCTTGCATACAGTTCATCAGAGCCTGGGGATTTGTTGGGTTTTTAATTTATCTATTTGCCTAAGGACCATGTCACTTGTGACCCTAATCGTGCACAGTTTACTATCGTCCTGTTCTACGTAATTTATCATTTCTGGAATATCGCGGGTATCCTCCTGTGTAAAAACTGAGAGGAAGTATGTGTTAAAAATTCTACACTTTCCCTTATCACTGTCAGTGAGCTGACCCGAGGAACTTTTGAGTGGGCCTATCTTGTCCCTGATCTTACTTCTGTATACCTGAAAAAAATCCTTTTGGGTTAGTCTTCGATTGTCTTGCAACTTTAACCTCATAATCTCTTTTGCTTTTCAAATTTCCCCTTTTTTTATTTCTCTCTTAACTGAATAATCGATTTCTTAATTGCCCCCTCCTCTTTTGATTTGCCTATATATGCCTCTCTTTTGACCAATCAGATATTTTAATCTATTGTTCATCCATTTAGGATCATTTTTTTTGATCTGATTTCCTATTTGGAACATAATTTGACTGAGCAGCTAAAACTATGCCCTGGAAAGCATCATATGGGCAACCATCACCACCTACCTGACCCTTAGTCAGGTCATTTCCATTCAGCCCCCTAAGTAATTTTTCAGTCCTATGAAATCAGCCAAGCGAAAGTCAGGAACGGAGACTTGATTGCCATTATTAGGGGAATTCCCCTGATATATTAAACTGAGTGATTTGTGATCACTTTCCCCAAGCTCATCATTAACCTCAAGATTATTAATTAGTGTTTCCCTACTGCAAGAACCAAGTCAAGGAGGGTTTTTTCCCCCAGTTGGCTCTGTCACAAACTGTTTTAAAAAACAATCCTGGATCATATCAAGAAAGTCACCTGACTCTAAATTTCCTGTCAAATTGCTCCAGTCAATCTGTCTATAGTTGAAATCTCCCATTAGCACAACATTTTCGTATGTAGATGCTTAGAATTTCGTTCCATAGAAGTTTACGCACTCCCCCAAAGATTGGGGCCTGTAAATCACACCAAAATATTTTTCTCGGCCTCGAGAAGGCTGTAACAAAATTTGGTGACGCTTCTAATTTAATATTGTCTAAACATCAATTTAAATTGTTCTACATACATCGCAACTCCACCACCTTTCCTGTTTACCTGTCAAATGTGGGAAAAATTTAAGCCTTGTATGTGACATTCAGAGGCATCTCTCTATCTTTCAGATTGAGGGGGAGGTCTTTTATACAATAATATCTATGTTTTTCCTGCATTTGCAATTAATCTTAGCTCATCTAAACTTATTTCTTCACTCCTGCTAATTTGTATAGTAAACCTTAAGGGAGCAGTCCCTTGCTGCCCTCTACTGTCCCCCTTTGTTTCCTGACCTGATCTATTTTTTATTTATAACTTCATGCTAAATGCCTTTTATACCATTTACTGTTTCCAACCCTAGTGTTGCAACCTGCTTGTTTCCCACACACACCCATACCTCTATCTTCCATCAGTTTAAAAAACATAGGCATTTCACCAATGGCCTTCTCAATCGAGTCTGCAAGTGCTACCACCCCTGCCCCAGAGAGATGTACCCCATCCCTTGCATACATATCATGTTTGCCATAAAAGTTTGTTCCAGTTGTCAATGAATGGGATTGCAAGTTCCTTGCAGTATCTGTCTAGCCAGCAATTTACACCAATTGCCCTAGACAACCATTCATTTCCTACTCCCCTTCTAGGCAAGATGCTACATATGATTGGGATCCCTCCCTAGACTTAATGAAATCTATAGCGACCTGTTACTTATCTAGCAGCTCTTCTCTCCTACCCTTCCCAATATCATTTCCACCAGCACTGAGACATAATGGGCCTTGTTCCCATTACCTGACATGATATTATCCAGCCTGTTGACTGGTTCCCCAACACCAAGCTCCAGGGAAGCACACTCTATCTCTCATTTCTAATTCCTATTACAAAAAAGCCGTTCAATATATCTTACCTGAGGAGTCACCAACCACACGAATGCGCGTCTCCTTAGCAGGAGGCAGTAGTATCCTTACCTTCACTGGCCACTGAAGTACATTTCTCCTGAAGAACAGAGAAGCGATTTCTCCTTCAGATCTTCACTCTTAACTTTCCTTACTTGATGCGCCTCCCATTACTGTGAACCACTCACCACGAGTAGCAGGTGCTGGGCTTGACCTCAGCTGGTAGCCGTTGCTACCTCCCCAACTACAGC
The DNA here is from genome assembly GCF_026875155.1 of Cherax quadricarinatus. Taxonomy (NCBI): domain Eukaryota; kingdom Metazoa; phylum Arthropoda; class Malacostraca; order Decapoda; family Parastacidae; genus Cherax; species Cherax quadricarinatus. The sequence goes on along the minus strand of NC_069446.1, from coordinate 37,906,217 downwards.
CTCCGCCACAGCGAAGAGAGACTGCACCGCACTGCTAGAAGCCTCTTTCCCCACAGTCCAGCCACTCACACTCTTCCCAGACCCATAGAGGTGGACCTTCAGCCTCCTAATCTCTCCTGGAGAAGCAAGACCTCATCTTCAATCTCCAACCTCAATTTTTTTAAAACACTGCAGAAGCAAGCCCATGCTTTGTAACGTCCCGCTAATCCCCAAAGCAGCTCAGGGTCTGTGACCTTACGTGACGACTGACCACTGACCAATTCCTAAGCCCAATCAACAAACTGCATTTCGCCCAATATCTCTTATACCCGTTGCGTTAAAACATTTGCGAGAATGATTCTTAATCGTCTATGTACAGAATCAAACATTCTTGTCTCCCCCGGTTGCATGGTTTCATGCATGAGGGAAGGAGTTGCATCCATAGCATAGCCACCTTTCTCATCCCTGCACACTGACAGTCATACCACTACTTCCTTGACCCTTAAATCCGCTTTTGATGTAGCCAACGACATGTAATCATTAGTGAACTTGCCAGATTGGAATGTTGGGAAGGATGGCTTCTCCCGCTGGATTAAATGTACCTGTCCAACGAAAGTCGTCTGTGTTGTTCCAGCGACTTAGAAGTGTACTAAAGACTTTGAATTTGGAACCCACACATTGAGGTCAGTTTGTGCTCATTCCCACACTATTCAATATTATAATTAATGCCTCAACTTAATGCTATGACTAGTCAGCCCATCATTTTATGAATTTGTTTTGCTGTTGTAAAATGATTCACACCACGGATTTCAACACCCAAAACATTGGTTAATCATGAACTAGCCTCGTGTCAGGACATGGGGTTGATATCTAGGTTTTGAGGTTCCACTACTTGGACCTGTTGTAACAAGACTTTGTCGCCAATACAAAGAAAGACTGAGAGCACTTTAGAGTTTGGCTGGGTTTCACCCCAGGTATGGTGCTAATGTTAAATTGTGAAAATGATTGTATCTTGCTTATATTAGATCATTGGTTGATTATGGCAAGAAGGCAACAGCGGCACTTCTCCGCTCCATGGGATATTACCCCATTCCAAACTACCATTCCTACATTTACCCCCAATACTTCTTAATCACAACCAACACATCGCCGTGAAGCCAAACATGATGCCTTGAGCTTAATGATAACTTAGTCACACAGCACACCTCTCGCAAAATTATTTACGTTGATGGTTTTGTTGACAATCCACTGGTGCGCTGGTAGCTGCTGCTGTCTCTTTTTTTTCCCACTCCCCCCCCCCTCCCTAAGAGTGATGGCTCTCTTAAAGTAATTGGAGCACACCATCAATATTTGGGCCTCACCCTTCAGACAGACTGTTGCCATACTCCTTGCACTGAAATGCATCTGTGTATATAGATTGACAGTTTAAGTGTAACTGATTTCTCTGTCATCCATAAATGCTCTCAACTCATTATGCATAATTGTGGTATGTTGTGTCAGAAGCCAGACACAGGTTATTGTAAAGATTGTGGACAGTGAGTCAGAGTGCACATGCTGTGGAATCATCTCACATGGTCTTCAGAGCATGATTATAACTGATATAATTGGTAGGTTGTATGCTTTCAAAAGATGGAGTAGATTACCATCTTTGGCTTGTCAGATAGTAGTTTGGAACAATAATACGAAAAGAACCTCAAATGATTTTATTGATTAAGATGAGGGGAGACTGACAACCGTCAGTCCATTATCATGCTTTTATATGCAGGAGGAGCCATGTTATGGTGATCCACAAAATAAGCGTACTTCTTATGTAACTACTGCCCGGCTCCGGCTGGATTAAAGTATCTATGAGTTTAAATCAACACCACCAAATGTAGACCCAAACGAAATGTAACTTTGCCAGATGGAATATTGTCAACACCCTTGCGTTCATTATGTACTGGAGTGCGATAAAATTAATGTAATTTAGAGATAATCACTCAGGAAAATGTTCATGTAATGGCCAAGTAGAATTTTATCCACAGTGGTATATTACAGGACCATTCTGGAGAATACCCTGATTTTGCTAGTGTAAATAAAGGCATACCACGGGTTGTGGTGTGTGTCTGGGTGTGCTGTCGTGTGTGTGATGTGTGTGTGTGTGTGTGTGTTGTGTGTGTGTGTGTGTGTGTTTTGTGTGTGTGTGTGTGTGTGTGTGTGTGTTTGTTCGTGGTGTGTGTGTGTGTGTGTGTGTTGTGTGTGTGTGTGTGTGTGTGTGTGTGTGTGTGAGTGTGGTGTGTGTGGGTGTGTGTTGTGTGTGTGTGTGTGTGTGTGGTGGTTTGTGTGTGTGTGTGACCATAAGCAATATTTGCACCAATATCTCTTACAGTTTGTTGACGGGTGTGGAAGTGTGATTGCTTCATTACTCTATAATTTGTTCAGGATTGTAGAAATGTATACACGTTAAGTAAACCATTCTTACGGGAATTCCTTACCTATTGTAACTTGTGATATCATTACCTTTGTACCAGTTCAGCTATCCAAAAACTTTGGGGGGGCCCAGTCCCTGGACCCATTACGCATCTTTGGACCCTTGTCATGATTGTGACCCGACCTACTGGAGTCAGTACCTTGAAAATTGTGAGTTCATTCCTTTGAAATTGTGAGGTCAGTACCTCTGTAACTTTCTCAGCTATAAAACTTTGGAGTCCAGTCCTGGACCAATTATGTACCTCTGTAACTTTGTGACTACCGCCCACGGATGGGTATTGGGGTGCATAATATACATTATTAAACTAACTTAAATAACACTGGTTTTTAAACACTTTGATCACTGTTATTTAGACGCTTGTGAACTCAATTTAAACATTATGACACTGTTATTTAAACACTTGAAACACTGTTATTTAATCACTCAGAACACTGTTATTTAACAATCTGAACAAGTCTTTAAACACTTTTGAGCACATCGTTATGTACAAACACTGTTAAAGTTCCTTCAACTCTATGGCGGAAACCTGAGGTACTTAATTATTGGTTAATCTAGGGATGTGATTTCCTGGTGTTCACGAGGACCACATGATTATAGTTGTTGAAATTGTTTTCCAAATGACAGAAAAACCTGTTTTATTACAGTTAAATGGAAAAAATCAACTAATCACACGTTCCATAATGAAACTTCTGTGTCGTTCATAATGGAACTTTGTGTCTGAAACTGCCCAGCAGACTTTCGTGGTGGAATTCATCGAGGGAACAACTTCCTACCAACACGTTTCATCCGAGAATTTTATGAGGTGACAACTCACACCCAAATGCTCCAGGGTGAGAGATTTCTGCTTCATAAACGTGGAGATTATTTAGTCGGATGATGGTTCTCATAAAACTAGTCCAAGGATTAATAAACAGATTTACGGAAGAATATTTGTCAAAAAAATTATACACAATTTTTATACTTACAAATGTAAATATATTTAGAAAACATGCATGCCATGAAATACATATGCAGAGACAGGTGCACAATTAGAATAGTTTCTTGGAGAAGGAATGCAGATATGTTAAACTGCGGATAAAAATGCCTACCTGCAGTTTCGTCGCACTGTCTGGCTCTTGTTCCTCTTCAACATTATTTAATCTCGTTTATTTGCGCTTAACTGACATTTAATTAGGAAGTCTCTAGGTTCAACGATACATAACGAATATAAATTCCAGGTAGTGTTTGCGTGTTTAGAATCGACATGTAAACACGCTAGAAACAGTATGGACTATCATGAAGAATGTTATTTAAAGGTGGAAACGCTGATAAACGTCTACGGATACTCCCGCCGATTTCCACTACCCCATTCCCATCGTGGCGTGGTAGTCAAAAGGGTACATAAAGGTTCCAGGGACTGGGCCCCAAGTTCTGACACCTGGACGAGGTACAAAGGGTATGAAGTCACGTTACAAAATATTAATCATGTAAGTACATTTACTTATTTCTGTTTATACGTGGTTACAGTCATGAAACAAATTATAAAATTTCCATGAGCAAACTCACACTCCACCCCGGTCACAACAGTAATGAGTTATCAGTGCAAATAATTAATTGTTGGGTCACAACACACACACACACACAACCACACACACGCACGCCACGCACACCACACACACAACACACACACACACACACAACCCACACACACACAACACACACACACACACACACACACACCACACACACATGCTTTATTTACAGAGTGCATATCAGAGTATTTTTCCAGAATGGTCTGCTAATATTACACTGTGGATAAATATTTTGGACATATCTTGAAACATTTCTGTGTGAATGTCTCTGAATCATTAATTTAATCACACTCAGTACTAATGACGAGGGTGAGATTATTTCGTTTGGTTTGTACATCTGGTGGTGTTGATTTAACTGCCAAAGATACTTGTAACCCAGCCGGAAGCGGGCGGTAGTGACATCCAAGAGTCTGCCTTATTGTGTTGGATGCACATAGACATGTGGATCCTACTGCATGATTAGACGATGTGGATGGATGACTTGTGTCAATCTCCCAGAGTCTTAAGTCAATAAAATTCAGTGAAGTTCTTTTCGTATTATTGTTCTCAAAATCCTTACCTGACAGCCAAGATTGTAATCTACCACTCTTTGAAAGCAATACAGCTTAGCTAGTTTATCAGTTCGGTCATTACATCTGAAGACCAATCGTGAGATGGAATTCCACAGCATGTGCACTTGACTCATGTCCACAATCCTCCCGTGACTGTGCTAGTTCTGACACAAGCTTACCACAATTTTATACTTTAATGAGTTGAGTGCATGTATGGGATGACAGAGAAATTCTGTTACAAGTAAAGTGTCAACTTAGGGATACAGGACGCATTTGAGTGCAAGGAGTATGGCAAACAGTTCCTGTTTGAAAGGTAGTGGCCAGTTATTTATGGGTCTCCCATTTCTTCTATGAGGAGCCCCATCACTCCGTACGACCATCAGCAGCATACCAGCTGCACCAGCGGATTGGTGAACAGAACCATCAAACGAATATAATTTGTGTAAGAGTGTGCTGTAGGACTAAGTTATCAATACCCTTAAGGCATCATGTTGGCTCAAGGCGAAGTTTTGGTTGTGATTGAAGAAGTATTTAGGGGGGGGAGGAAAAGAAAAGGAGGAATGGTAGTTTGGGAATGGGGTAATATCCATGGAGCGGAGAGGTGCCGCAGTTGCCTTACTTAAACACAGATCATGTATTCTGGTTCATGCGGATGTCGGTTCCAATTTGTTCGATCCATTGGAGGGTTGTTCACGAGTTCTGAGGAAAGTTTGGAGGGTTTGTCCATGGATCTGAATTGGCTTCCTGAACATTATTAGCACCAATTTAGGTTATTTCTTTCAGTAAAACACGATTTCTGATGTTTGGAATATCAAGGTTTCTTTCCGCATATTTAAAATTTTGGCAGTTCGAGAGCGTCTGAATGATCCTCATTGCTTTCGTTCAGCAGTTTTTCCAGTCCTCCATCAAGTTCCGTCAGACACAGAGCAAGAGTGGCGCAGCTTAATCATCCAATCATCTGATATAAGCAAGATAGCTATTTTTCATCCACTTGTCCAGTCTTTTTAATTTTTCCTCCTTCTCTCTCAAACCTGTCTTCTGAATTTTCTTCTTATTCTCGTGGCATGGAACAGTTCAGTAATTACGAAATTTCATCCAGAGGTCTACCTCAAGTGAAATACAAATAGGAACTGAGTGTCACACTAAAGAGCTAAATAGACAGTGAATTGTTCCTTCACACCGTGTGTGGAGTTGCTTAGCTCCCAAGGATTTAGCGCTTCACGTGCAAAATTTATTAAATTGATGTGTTGACTATTACGTGAATTAAGTTGTCAGTTTGTTTGTCCAGGACAACTGATTAATATTACATCTTTTATGTATGTTAATTAATTGCAAAGTAATATATAACTGGTTTGTAGTAGGATATCGTAATGTTGTTTACATGTAGCGAAGGAGAGTTTCATGGTATATATTAAGTTAGCAACATAACTCAATTAACTGACGAGATTTTAATCGCTACTGTAAAATTTTAGAGAGGCTAATTCTTTATTTATTTTTTACCTTATTTATTTTTTACTAAAGTTGTTTTCTAAAAACATTAACATTCATCTTGGGTATGATGACACACACTCAGTTGGGCTACGTTTTAGTTAAGGAATTAAGTTCATTTAGACTCAATAATAGACTGGTGAGTAAATTATCTCTGAACAGTCTTACTTTCTGCTATGCCGACTCTACATGTAATATTCGTCTCCTCTTATTATTATGCAGTGATTTCACGAATTTTAAGAACTTCAACAAAAATGACCATTCTGTTAAGTCGCATTAACACATCACCAGGGCCCACCTTACACTCACCAGGTCAAAAACTACACTCTCAACAGGTCAACACTACACTCTCACCAGGGTCAACACTACACTTCACCCCAGCCAGCCATGGTCACATGGCACTCTCACCAGGCCCACCCACAAACCCAAACTACACTCTCACCAGGCCCAAACTACACTCTCCACCTGGCCCAAACTACACTCTCACAGGTCTCCTGCACTCTCACATGGCCCCAAAACTACACTCTCAACCAGGCCCACACTACACTCACCAGGTCCACACTCACTCTCACCAGGTCCAACATACACTCTCTCCAGGTCAATCACTACACTCTCACCAAGGTCACACTGCACTCTCTCAGGCGCCCAAACTACACTCTCACCAGTGTCCACATACACTCTCACCAGGTCCACGCTTCACTCTCACCAGGTCCACACTACCTTCTCCACCAGGTCCAGATACAGTCTCACCAGGTCCACACTACACTCGCACCAGGTTCCAGACTACACTCTCACAGGTCCAGACTACAGTCTCAACCAGGTCCACACTACACTCTCACCGGTCAACACTTACTCTCACCAGGTCCCACTACACTCTCACCAGGTCCCACACTACACTCTCACCAGGTCTAGACTATTCTCTCATCCAGGTCGAGACTTAACTCTCACCAGTCCAGACCTACACTCCTCACCAGGTCCAGATACACTCCTCACCAGGTCCCGACTAACACTCTCAACCAGTCCAGACTACACTCTCACCAGTCCACAATACACTATCACCAGGTCACACTACACTCTACCAGGTCCACACTACATCACCAGGTTTCATACTACACTCTCACCAGGTCACACTTACACTCTCACCAGGTCCACATTATACTATCACCAGATCAACCACTACACTCACCAGGTCACAACACACTCTCACCAGGTCCACACACACTCTTACCGGTCCAACACTACACTCTCACCAGGTCCAACTACACCTCTCACCAGGTCCAAGTACACTCCTCACAGGTCCAGACTACACTATCACGGGTTTCACACTTACAACCCTCACGAGGTCCGGATACACTATCATAGGTCCACACTACCTATCACCAGGTCCACATTACACTTCACGAGGTTCCACACTACATCCTCACCAGGTCCACACTACACTGTCACCAGGACCACACTACACTATCACCAGGTCCACACTATACTATCACCAGGTCCACACTACAGTATCCCCAGGTGCACACTACATTCTCACCAGGTCCACACTACACTCTCACCAGCTCCAGACTACATTCTCGCCAGGTCCAGACTACACTCTCATCAGGTCCACACTACACTCTCACCAGGTCCACGCTACACTACCACCAGGTCCACACTACACTACGAGGTTCAGACTAAACTCTCGCAAGGTCCAGACTACACTCTCACCATGTCCACACTACACTCTCACCAGGTCCAGATTACACTCTCACCAGGTCCACATTACACAATCACGAGGTTCACACTACACTCTCGCCAGGTCCAGACTACACTTTCATTAGGTCCAGACTACACTTCACCAGTCCACACTCGACTATCATCGAGGTTCACACTACTTTCACACAGGTTCCAGACTACACTTTCACCAGGTCCAGACTACACTCTCACCAGGTCCACACTACACTCTCACCAGATCCACACTACACTATCACTAGGTTCACACTACACTTCACCAGGTTAGCACTAAACTCTCACAGGTCCACACTACACTCTTACCAGGTCCATAACTACACTTCACCAGGTTCACATACACTCTCACTAGGCTCACACTACACTCTCACCAGGGCCCCACACTACATCTCCCAGGTCCAGACTACATTTTACCCGGTTCACAATACACTCTCCCAGTACATCTACACTCTCACCAGGTCCACTATACACTCTCACCAGGTTCATTCTACAACTATCACCAGGTCCACATTACACTTCTCAGCAGATCCAACCTACACTCGCAACCCAGGTCCACACACACTCCTCACCAGGTCCTCACTACTTTCTCACCAGGTCCACACTACACTCTTACAAGTCCACCACTACATTCTCAACGATCTACACGACACTTCACCAGGTCCAGACTTACTCTCACGGGTCTACACTACAACTCTCACCAGGTCCAAATCTACACTCTCACCGTTTACACTACACTCTCACCAGGTCTACACTACACTCTCACCAGGTCCACACTACACTCACCAGGTCCACCTACACTCACAAGGTTCACCACTACCCACTCTCCAACCAGGTCCACACGACACTCTCACCAGGTCCACACTACACTTCACAGGTTCCACACTACACCTCTCTTCGTTCCTTTCTTGCTGTTTTTAATAGCTATTCCCTTTTTGCTCTGATTAAAAATAACAAAAATAAAAAATGGGATTTATAACAAAAATTTCTGTAGTTTGATGAAGATTCTCGACTATTTTACAATTAGCTATCTCTCTATTGCTTGCAGGAATATCTCAACAAAATTCACCCAGTTAGGTGAAAACTAACAGAAAGAATAAGTTTTGTTATTAATCCCTTGCGGAGGATGGCGGACAAAGATAACATTGCCCAGACATGTTCAGCATACATCAAAAATTACAAATTAAACAAAAAATCATGATCTTTAATATTCGTTGAAGATAGCGTGACCATAGTGTTGAATATTGTAACCTTGTCTAAACTCTCCAGGCTGGACCATTTGTTGGTATTGTTAACCTTGGTCTAACTCTCCAGCGACTGACCATTGTGTTGGTATTGTAACCTTGTCTAAACTCTCCAGACTGACCATAGTGTTGGTATTGTAACCTTGTCTAAACTCTCCAGACTGACCATAGTGTTGGTATTGTAACCTTGTCTAAACTCTCCAGATGACCATAGTGTTGGTAATTGTAACTTGTCTAAACTCGCCAGGACTGACCATTGTGTTGGTATTGTAACCTGGGTTTTTTCTAAACTCTCCAGACTGACCTAGTGTTGGTATTGTATCCTTGTCTAAACTCTCAGACTGACCATAGTGTTGGTATAGTAACCTTGTCTAAACTCTCCAGGACTGAAGAATAAGGTAGTTGAAATGAAGTTAAAATTCTTAATGTATCCTCTGATACAGTGATAAAATGATAAGCCTTGGTATATAAAAAATATATATAAAACGGTTTTAAGACACATGTGCAACATCTGGGTATCTTTATTGTAGACGTTTCGCCATCAGGGGCTTTATCAATTACAGATTTCGGGACAAGTTATATCCCGGAATTTGTATTGATAAAACCACTGGATGGCGAAACGTCTACAATAAAGATGTTGCACGTGTCTTAATTTCATCTTGTCGGTATTATATACCATTCTTTCACAAAAAGGTTTTGATGGTAGTTTAAGAAAGTCGCATAATTGATGGTGAGGTTGTGTTTGAGATGATGTGATTGATGGTGATGATAGTGTGAACGACATCATCCAATGAATGGTTCTGAAAACCGACAAGTTGAAGAATTGAGACATGAAACCGTATGGGAATCCTTTAGTAAGAAACGCTTCGCAACACAGTGGCTTCTTCAGTCCAATACAAAGCAGGAAGTATAAGGAGAGGATGAGTTTGAGGTAATCAGTCCCTCAAGCTGGAGTCGATCTGTTCAGTCCATGATTCTTGTAGGAGGTACAGCATAGGGCCAAAGAAGAGTGATATACTGCAGTCACGTTAGACCAAGCAGGAGGAGGCGGGATCACTGCGGGACCTGCCAACTAGTGAAGTGTAAGTAGATCGTTCGTCCAAAGGTTGGACAAGTGTTGAAGATTCTCTGTATCAGAATCCCATGATGTTGCAGTGTCTGACAGATGTGGATGAAATCGGTTTTCGAAAACCGACTTTTGTATTGGATGTATAAGCCACTTGTTGTTGGCGAACGTTTCTTCAGTAAAGATTCCCCTAAGTTGCATAAGTGTCTCAATTCTGCAATTGTCGGTTTTCAAAAACCATTCATTGATGTTGTCGTTCACGCATAACACCACATCAATACATCATCAAACACATCATTCACCTTCAATCACCATTCTCACCATACCATCATCAACACAGTCACATCACTATCCAATCACATCTTCTCCATCAATACATCATCATCAATTCGCATATCGCCATCAGTTTATGATGACTTTCTTATACTACCATCTAAAACATTTTTAGATATTTTTTATATATCAAGGGATTATCATTTAATATTGTATCAGAGGGATATGACGACATAAGATTATTCCAATACCTATTCTTCAGTCTCGAGAGTGTAGACAAGGTTTGATCATTGTCCAACCTTCGGAACAAAGGACCTACTTACACTACTTACACTGTGATCCCGCCTCATGCTGCTTCAACTGCAGTATATAAGTCACCTGTTTTGGCCCTATGCTGTGAGGGATGTTTACCTCATACTCCTCCTCTTCTTATTCCTTCCGGCCTTCGTAGTGGGACTGTGGCGAAACGTTCCATCAATAAAGATTCCCATTCGTTGCATAAGTGTTGTCTTTAATTCTTCGAACATCATCTACACATCTCTAATAAAAATTTAAGCTTTCTCGAAATGCCCGAAAATGCGAAGAAATCAAAATTGACATTAATATTTGCGATCACTTGTCAGCTCCAGGTTATCTCTGAGTTTGCCAGATCTTGTCGTGGTTGCCATGGTTCGTCTTTAAAGGTCCAACCACTCACCATGCGGTGTTGTTTTGATGCTTTCCATCAGGTCCATGTGTCCAGGAAGTCCATCTGTGTCCCTTAGATTTTCTCCCTTCCCCCACTTTCCCTTTTGTAACCAGTATCTCCTTCTCTCCCAGGCCATGTTTCAGGGAGTCCATCTGTCCGCTCATATATTCTCCTTCCACACTTTTCCCAAGGGTCTGCCTTTGTAACCAGTATCACTTCTTTCCCAGGTCCATATGTCCAGGGTCCATCTTCCGCCTCAGATATTCTCCCTTCCCCACTTTCCAAGGTCTGCTCAGCACCAGTATCTACTTTCCAGGTCCTGTGACAGGAGTCAATCTGTGTCCCCTCAGATATTTCCTTCCCCACTTTCCCAGGTCTGCCTTTGTAAACCAGTTCTCTTTCCAGGTTCCATGTGTCGAGGAGGCAATCTGTCCGCACTCAGTTATTCTCCCTTACCCACTTTCCCAAGGCCTGCTCGCAACCGTATCTCCTCTTTCCCAGGTCCATGTGTCCAGGAGTCAATCTGTGTCCCCTCAGATATTCTCCCCTTCCCCACTTCCCAAGGTCTGCCTTTGTAACCAGTATCTCCCTTCTGTCCCAGGTCCATGTGCCAGGAGTCCATCTGTCCGCCTCAGATATTCCCCCTTCCCCACTTCCCAAGGGTTTCGCTTTTCCAGGTCCATGTGTCCAGGAATCCATCGTGGGCCCCCGGAGGTCTCCCCTTCCTCACTTCCCTTAGGTTTGTTTCCAGTATCAGCCTTCCAGTTTATTTATCCAGGAAGTCGGCTCAGCCACCCTCGTGATTTAGCCAGATGAGAACGAGGTCTTGTCTAGCTGGTTAACGGTAGAGACTGTTCCAGGTGGGTGGAATTAACAGGAGGGGACACACAGATCTGGTCCTGTAATTACACCACCAAGGACATTTTAGACGTAAAGTCAGCCAGATGCAGCCAATGCTTACCGTCCAGTTTGGCCACCAAGTTCTGGCATCAATGAAAATTTTGGGAGTTCTATTTATTGTTATTCGCTTTGTTTACATTAAATATAAGATTTTTTACTTAAATATTAATTTAAGTGGGTTTGTGAAAGTTTTGTTGTGACTTTTCCCCCAGGTTCATGTGTTATTGATTAATCTACTTCTCGAAAACGGTTTAATAAGTGTTGATATTTCTATTTTTATTTAGTTTTTTTCATACGTATTCACAAAGATGCGCAGTGAAGTTATAAGCGCTTTGAGCACAATGACGTTACATTGTATGATTTTGGGTTATCCTGGGTTATGTACACATATTTTACTCGGAATTGATCATTGTGTAAGTTGTATTTAACGAGTACATGACTAAGTAATTTACTGACAAATTTGTTTTACGCTCATTTGCGCATTTTCCGGCATAGGCAGCTGCGATTCACATCATTCATACACTAACAAAAAATATACACACACACACACACACACACACACACCACACACACACATCGCACACACACACACACACACACAACACACACACACACACACACACACACACACACACACACACCACACCACACACACACACACAACTTTATAAATGTTAGGGGATAAAAATAAAACTAGAAGCCGGTTGATATTTGATATATTACAAAATATTTTTGGTGGTGGCTTGCTGCAGACTGGTCTAGTACGTCTCTGTCTTACTTAACATTCAAATTTATGTTGTCATCTATTGTGATGTCTGAATGTTAGCGAAAATTATCAAAATAATGTTGTGTTGTAATTTACTACGATGTTTAAATGTTATCAATGTATTATCCTGAAAACGATGTGGAACACATGCTTATCAAGTATTATACCTGAACGATGTGTGGAACACAATGTTATTAGTATTATACCTGAACGATGTTGGAACACAATGTTATTATGTATTATACCATGAACGATGTAGGAACACAATGTTAAACATGTATTATACCTGAACGGATGATGGGAACACAATGTTATTAAGGATTATACCTGAACGATGATGGAAACACAATGTTATTAATGTATTATACCTGACGATGTGGAACACAATGTTATTATGTATTATACCTGAACGATGTGGAAACAATGTTAACATGTATTATACCTGACGATGTGGGACACAATGTTAAACATGTATTATACTGAAAACGATGTGGGAAACACTTGTTAACATGTATTATACTGAACGATGTGAACACTATGTTATTATGGTATTATACCTGACCGATGTGGAACACAATGGTTAATTCCTTTTTTCTTAATGATTATAATTTAAATAATACTTATCGTTAATGTTTAGATGGTGTTTACGTCGTACTGAACAATTGTGCTGCTCATAGCAATTAAAAATTAGTAAACTTCCATTTACTAAATAACTGCTAATATTATTTTTTTTTAGTGCGTTAAAACATTCTTAAATTTGTAGTGGTTTATAATTCAACTAAAAATCGTTGAGAGGACTGAGTCTTATGTTGGCGGAAGGAAGGCGGAAAAAATAACAAAAAAAAAGATAACCTGTTATATGAAATAAGGATGACCTGGTATGCTAGATAAGGATGACCTGGTATGCGAAATAAGGATGACCTGGTATGCTAGATAAGGATGACCTGGTATGCGATATAAGGTTGACTGGTTTGCACATTAAGGATGACCTGTATGCTAGATAGGGATGGACTGGTATGCGAAATACGGATGACTGGTATGATAGATAAGGTTGACCTGGTATGCGAAATAAGGATGACCTGGTTATGCGAAATAAGGATGACCTGGTATGCTAGTAAGGATGACCTGGTATGCGAATAAGTGGATGACCAGGTTGCGGAAATAAGGGATGACCTGGTATGCGAAATAAGGATGACCTGGTATGTGAAATAAGGATGACCTGGTATGCGAAATAAGGATGACCTGGTATGCGAAATAAGGATGACCTGGTATGCGAAATAAGTGTGGACCTGGTATGCGAATTATCGGATGACCTGAGTATTGCGGAAATAAGGTGACCTGGTATGCGATATAAGGATGACCTGGTGTGCGAATTGATGACTGGTTATGCGAAATAAGGAATGACTGGTATGCGAATTAAGGATGACCTGGTATGCGACAAATAAGGATGACTGGTTATGCGAAATAAGGATGACCTGGTAGCGAAATAGGTGAACCTGGTATGCGAAATAAGATGACCTGGTATGCGATTTAAGGATGACCTGGTTGCGAAATAGGGATGACCTGGTATGCGAAAATAAGGATGGACCTGTTATGCGAAATAAGGATGACCTGGGTATGCGGAATAAGGATGACCTTGTATGTGAAAATAGGATGGACAGGTATGCGAAAATAGGGATGACTGGTTATGTGAAATAAGGATGACTGGTATGCGAAATAAGGATGACTTGTATGCGAAATAGCATGACCTGGTATGCGAAATAATGTGACCTGTATGAAATTAGGATGACCTGTATGCGAAATAAGGATGACCTGGTATGCGAATAAAGGATTGGGAACTGGTATGCGAAATAAGGAAGACCTGTGATATGTGAAATAAGGTGACCTGGTATGCGAAATAAGGATGACTGGTATGCAATATAAGGATGAACTATTATGGAATAAAGAGTTGACCTGGTATAGGTAATAAGTTAAAGTTGGAACAGGATACAAGGAAGCTAGATCTCATGGAACTAAAGGGACCAAACACAAGGAACATTTAGGAACAACTCAGGCCAACACAAACAAATGGAACATTAGAAACAACTTAGGCAACACAACACAATGTAACATTAGAACAATCAGGCAACACAAACACAATGGAATACATTTAGAACAACTGAGGAAACACAAAACAATGACATTAGAACATCTTCAGGCATACACAACTCATGGGAACATTAGAACAATCAGGCAAACAACTCAATGGAACAATAGAACAACTCAGGCAAACAACACAATGGAACATTAGAACAACTCAGGGCAACACAACACATTGGAAACATTAGAAACTAAGCTCAGGCAACACAACACAATGGAACATTTGAACAACTCAGGCAAACCAACATCAATGGAACATTTGAAACAATTAGGCAACACCCACACAATGGAACATTAGAACAATCAGGCAACACAACACAATGGAAATTAGAACAACTCAGGGGCAACAACACAATGATATTAGAAAACAACTCAGCAACACAACACAATGGAAAATTAGAACAACTTAGGCAACACAACACAATGGAACATTAGAACAGCTTAGGCAACACAACACATGGAACATTAGAAAACAACACAGGCACACAACAACACAATGGAACATTAGAACAAACTTCAGGCAACCAAACACCAATGGACAACATTAGAAAAATTGGCAACACAACACGACAAAATGGAACATTAGAACAACTTCAGGCAAAACAAACACAATGGACATTAGAACAATTTAGGCCAACACCAACACCATGGAACATTAGAACAAACTTAGGCAACACAACAACAATGGAAACATTAGAAACAACTCAGCAAACACAACACATTTGGAAAATTAGAACAACTTAGGCAACACAAACACAATGGAACATTAGAAAACTTAGGCAACCAACACAACAAAATGGAACATTAGAACAATCAGGCAACAAACACAAGGCACATTTAGAACAACTTAGGCAACAACAACACTATGGAACATTAGAACAACTTAGGCAACACAACACAAATTGGAACTTTAGAACATCTCAGGACAACCACTATACAAGGAACATTAGAACAACTTAAGCAACACAACACAATGGAACATTGAACAACTAAGGCAACACTATAACATGGAACATTAGAACAACTTCATATGATTGGGCTCCCTCCCTTAGACTTAATGAATCTATAGAAGACCTGTTACTTATCTAGCAGCTCTTCTCTCCTACCCTTCCCAATATCATTTCCACCAGCACTGGGACATAATGGGGCTTGTTCCCATTACCTGACATGATATTATCCAGCCTGTTGACTGGTTCCCCAACACCAAGCTCCAGGGAAGCACACTCTATCTCTCATTTCTAATTCCTATTACAAAAAAGCCGTTCAATATATCTTACCTGAGGAGTCACCAACCACACGAATGCGCGTCTCCTTAGCAGGAGGCAGTAGTATCCTTACCTTCACTGGCCACTGAAGTACATTTCTCCTGAAGAACAGAGAAGCGATTTCTCCTTCAGATCTTCACTCTTAACTTTCCTTACTTGATGCGCCTCCCATTACTGTGAACCACTCACCACGAGTAGCAGGTGCTGGGCTGCACCTCACTGCTGGTAGCCGTTGCTACCTCCCCAACTACAGCCTCCTCACAGCGAGAGAGACTGCACCGCACTGCTAGAAGCCTCTTTCCCCACAGTCCAGCCACTCACACTCTTCCCAGACCCATTGAGGTGGACCTTCAGCCTCCTAATCTCCTCCTGGAGAAGCAAGACCTCCTCCTTCAATCTCCAACCTCAATTTTTAAAACACTGCAGAAGCAAGCCATGCTTTGTAACCGTCCACGCTAATCCCCAAAGCAGCTCAGGGTCTGTGACCTTACGTGACGACTGACCACTGACCAATTCCTAAGCCCAATCAACAAACTGCATTTCGCCCAATATCTCTTACTACCCGCTTGCGTAAAACATTTGAGAGAATGATTCTTAATCGTCTATGTACAGAATCAAACATTCTTGTCTCCCCCGGTTGCATGGTTTCATGCATGAGGGAAGGAGTTGCATCCATAGCATAGCCACCTTTCTCATCCCTGCACACTGACAGTCATACCACTACTTCCTTGACCCTTAAATCCGCTTTTGATGTAGCCAACGACATGTAATCATTAGTGAACTTGCCAGATTGGAATGTTGGGAAGGATGGCTTCTCCCGCTGGATTAAATGTACCTGTCCAACGAAAGTCGTCTGTGTTGTTCCAGCGACTTAGAAGTGTACTAAAGACTTTGAATTTGGAACCCACACATTGAGGTCAGTTTGTGCTCATTCCCACACTATTCAATATTATAATTAATGCCTCAACTTAATGCTATGACTAGTCAGCCCATCATTTTATGAATTTGTTTTGCTGTTGTAAAATGATTCACACCACCGGATTCTCCAACACCCAAAACATTGTTAATCATGAACTAGCCTCGTGTCAGGACATGGGGTTGATATCTAGGTTTTGAGGTTCCACTACTTGGACCTGTTGTAACAAGACTTTGTCGCCAATACAAAGAAAGACTGAGAGCACTTTAGAGTTGTGGCTGGGTTTCACCCCAGGTATGGTGCTAATGTTAAAATTGTGAAAATGATGTATCTTGCTTATATTAGATCATTGGTTGATTATGCCAAGTAAGGCAACAGCGGCACTTCTCCGCTCCATGGGATATTACCCCATTCCAAACTACCATTCCTACATTTACCCCCAAACTACTTCTTAAATCACAACCAAAACATCGCCTTGAAGCCAAACATGATGCCTTGAGCTGTAATGATAACTTAGTCACACAGCACACACTCTCGCAAATTATTTACGTTGATGGTTTTGTTCACCAATCCACTGGTGCGCTGGTAGCTGCTGCTGTCTCTTTTTTTTCCCACTCCCCCCCCCCTCCCTAAGAGTGATGGCTCTCTTAAAGTAATTGGAGCACACCATCAATATTTGGGCCTCACCCTTCAGACAGACTGTTGCCATACTCCTTGCACTGAAATGCATCTGTGTATATAGATTGACAGTTTAAGTGTAACTGATTTCTCTGTCATCCATAAATGCTCTCAACTCATTATGCATAATTGTGGTATGTTGTGTCAGAAGCCAGACACAGGTTATTGTAAAGATTGTGGACAGTGAGTCAGAGTGCACATGCTGTGGAATCATCTCACATGGTCTTCAGAGCATGATTATAACTGATATAATTGGTAGGTTGTATGCTTTCAAAAGATGGAGTAGATTACCATCTTTGGCTTGTCAGATAGTAGTTTGGAACAATAATACGAAAAGAACCTCAAATGATTTTATTGATTAAGATGAGGGGAGACTGACAACCGTCAGTCCATTATCATGCTTTTATATGCAGGAGGAGCCATGTTATGGTGATCCACAAAATAAGCGTACTTCTTATGTAACTACTGCCCGGCTCCGGCTGGATTAAAGTATCTATGAGTTTAAATCAACACCACCAAATGTAGACCCAAACGAAATGTAACTTTGCCAGATGGAATATTGTCAACACCCTTGCGTTCATTATGTACTGGAGTGCGATAAAATTAATGTAATTTAGAGATAATCACTCAGGAAAATGTTCATGTAATGGCCAAGTAGAATTTTATCCACAGTGGTATATTACAGGACCATTCTGGAGAATACCCTGATTTTGCTAGTGTAAATAAAGGCATACCACGGGTTGTGGTGTGTGTCTGGGTGTGCTGTCGTGTGTGTGATGTGTGTGTGTGTGTGTGTGTTGTGTGTGTGTGTGTGTGTGTTTTGTGTGTGTGTGTGTGTGTGTGTGTGTGTTTGTTCGTGGTGTGTGTGTGTGTGTGTGTGTTGTGTGTGTGTGTGTGTGTGTGTGTGTGTGTGTGAGTGTGGTGTGTGTGGGTGTGTGTTGTGTGTGTGTGTGTGTGTGTGGTGGTTTGTGTGTGTGTGTGACCATAAGCAATATTTGCACCAATATCTCTTACAGTTTGTTGACGGGTGTGGAAGTGTGATTGCTTCATTACTCTATAATTTGTTCAGGATTGTAGAAATGTATACACGTTAAGTAAACCATTCTTACGGGAATTCCTTACCTATTGTAACTTGTGATATCATTACCTTTGTACCAGTTCAGCTATCCAAAAACTTTGGGGGGGCCCAGTCCCTGGACCCATTACGCATCTTTGGACCCTTGTCATGATTGTGACCCGACCTACTGGAGTCAGTACCTTGAAAATTGTGAGTTCATTCCTTTGAAATTGTGAGGTCAGTACCTCTGTAACTTTCTCAGCTATAAAACTTTGGAGTCCAGTCCTGGACCAATTATGTACCTCTGTAACTTTGTGACTACCGCCCACGGATGGGTATTGGGGTGCATAATATACATTATTAAACTAACTTAAATAACACTGGTTTTTAAACACTTTGATCACTGTTATTTAGACGCTTGTGAACTCAATTTAAACATTATGACACTGTTATTTAAACACTTGAAACACTGTTATTTAATCACTCAGAACACTGTTATTTAACAATCTGAACAAGTCTTTAAACACTTTTGAGCACATCGTTATGTACAAACACTGTTAAAGTTCCTTCAACTCTATGGCGGAAACCTGAGGTACTTAATTATTGGTTAATCTAGGGATGTGATTTCCTGGTGTTCACGAGGACCACATGATTATAGTTGTTGAAATTGTTTTCCAAATGACAGAAAAACCTGTTTTATTACAGTTAAATGGAAAAAATCAACTAATCACACGTTCCATAATGAAACTTCTGTGTCGTTCATAATGGAACTTTGTGTCTGAAACTGCCCAGCAGACTTTCGTGGTGGAATTCATCGAGGGAACAACTTCCTACCAACACGTTTCATCCGAGAATTTTATGAGGTGACAACTCACACCCAAATGCTCCAGGGTGAGAGATTTCTGCTTCATAAACGTGGAGATTATTTAGTCGGATGATGGTTCTCATAAAACTAGTCCAAGGATTAATAAACAGATTTACGGAAGAATATTTGTCAAAAAAATTATACACAATTTTTATACTTACAAATGTAAATATATTTAGAAAACATGCATGCCATGAAATACATATGCAGAGACAGGTGCACAATTAGAATAGTTTCTTGGAGAAGGAATGCAGATATGTTAAACTGCGGATAAAAATGCCTACCTGCAGTTTCGTCGCACTGTCTGGCTCTTGTTCCTCTTCAACATTATTTAATCTCGTTTATTTGCGCTTAACTGACATTTAATTAGGAAGTCTCTAGGTTCAACGATACATAACGAATATAAATTCCAGGTAGTGTTTGCGTGTTTAGAATCGACATGTAAACACGCTAGAAACAGTATGGACTATCATGAAGAATGTTATTTAAAGGTGGAAACGCTGATAAACGTCTACGGATACTCCCGCCGATTTCCACTACCCCATTCCCATCGTGGCGTGGTAGTCAAAAGGGTACATAAAGGTTCCAGGGACTGGGCCCCAAGTTCTGACACCTGGACGAGGTACAAAGGGTATGAAGTCACGTTACAAAATATTAATCATGTAAGTACATTTACTTATTTCTGTTTATACGTGGTTACAGTCATGAAACAAATTATAAAATTTCCATGAGCAAACTCACACTCCACCCCGGTCACAACAGTAATGAGTTATCAGTGCAAATAATTAATTGTTGGGTCACAACACACACACACACACAACCACACACACGCACGCCACGCACACCACACACACAACACACACACACACACACAACCCACACACACACAACACACACACACACACACACACACACCACACACACATGCTTTATTTACAGAGTGCATATCAGAGTATTTTTCCAGAATGGTCTGCTAATATTACACTGTGGATAAATATTTTGGACATATCTTGAAACATTTCTGTGTGAATGTCTCTGAATCATTAATTTAATCACACTCAGTACTAATGACGAGGGTGAGATTATTTCGTTTGGTTTGTACATCTGGTGGTGTTGATTTAACTGCCAAAGATACTTGTAACCCAGCCGGAAGCGGGCGGTAGTGACATCCAAGAGTCTGCCTTATTGTGTTGGATGCACATAGACATGTGGATCCTACTGCATGATTAGACGATGTGGATGGATGACTTGTGTCAATCTCCCAGAGTCTTAAGTCAATAAAATTCAGTGAAGTTCTTTTCGTATTATTGTTCTCAAAATCCTTACCTGACAGCCAAGATTGTAATCTACCACTCTTTGAAAGCAATACAGCTTAGCTAGTTTATCAGTTCGGTCATTACATCTGAAGACCAATCGTGAGATGGAATTCCACAGCATGTGCACTTGACTCATGTCCACAATCCTCCCGTGACTGTGCTAGTTCTGACACAAGCTTACCACAATTTTATACTTTAATGAGTTGAGTGCATGTATGGGATGACAGAGAAATTCTGTTACAAGTAAAGTGTCAACTTAGGGATACAGGACGCATTTGAGTGCAAGGAGTATGGCAAACAGTTCCTGTTTGAAAGGTAGTGGCCAGTTATTTATGGGTCTCCCATTTCTTCTATGAGGAGCCCCATCACTCCGTACGACCATCAGCAGCATACCAGCTGCACCAGCGGATTGGTGAACAGAACCATCAAACGAATATAATTTGTGTAAGAGTGTGCTGTAGGACTAAGTTATCAATACCCTTAAGGCATCATGTTGGCTCAAGGCGAAGTTTTGGTTGTGATTGAAGAAGTATTTAGGGGGGGGAGGAAAAGAAAAGGAGGAATGGTAGTTTGGGAATGGGGTAATATCCATGGAGCGGAGAGGTGCCGCAGTTGCCTTACTTAAACACAGATCATGTATTCTGGTTCATGCGGATGTCGGTTCCAATTTGTTCGATCCATTGGAGGGTTGTTCACGAGTTCTGAGGAAAGTTTGGAGGGTTTGTCCATGGATCTGAATTGGCTTCCTGAACATTATTAGCACCAATTTAGGTTATTTCTTTCAGTAAAACACGATTTCTGATGTTTGGAATATCAAGGTTTCTTTCCGCATATTTAAAATTTTGGCAGTTCGAGAGCGTCTGAATGATCCTCATTGCTTTCGTTCAGCAGTTTTTCCAGTCCTCCATCAAGTTCCGTCAGACACAGAGCAAGAGTGGCGCAGCTTAATCATCCAATCATCTGATATAAGCAAGATAGCTATTTTTCATCCACTTGTCCAGTCTTTTTAATTTTTCCTCCTTCTCTCTCAAACCTGTCTTCTGAATTTTCTTCTTATTCTCGTGGCATGGAACAGTTCAGTAATTACGAAATTTCATCCAGAGGTCTACCTCAAGTGAAATACAAATAGGAACTGAGTGTCACACTAAAGAGCTAAATAGACAGTGAATTGTACCTTCACACCGTGTGGAGTTGCTTAGCTCCCAAGGATTTAGCGTTCACGTGCAAAATTTATTAAATTGATGTGTTGACTATTACTGTGAATTAAGTGTCAGTTTGTTTGTCCAGGACAACTGATTAATATTACATCTTTTATGTATGTTAATTAATTGCAAAGTAATATATAACTTGGTGTAGTAGGATATGTAATGTAGTTTACATGTAGCGAAGGAGAGTTTCATGGTATATATTAAGTTAGCAACATAACTCAATTAACTGACGAGATTTTAATCGCTACTGTAAAATTTTAGAGAGGCTAATTCTTTATTTATTTTTTTATTTATTTTTTACTAAAGTTGTTTTCTAAAAACATTAACATTCATCTTGGGTATGATGACACAACACTCAGTGGGGCTACGTTTTGTTAAGGAATTAAGTTCATTAGACTCAATAATAGACTGGTGAGTAAATTATCTCTGAACAGTCTTACTTTCTGCTATGCCGACTCTACATGTAATATTCGTCTCTTCTTATTATTATGCAGTGATTTCACGAATTTTAAGAACTTCAACAAAAATGGACCAATCTGTTAAGTAGCATTAACACATCACCAGGGCCCACCTTACACTCACCAGGTCAAAAACTACACTCTCAACAGGTCAACACTACACTCTCACCAGGGTCAACACTACACTTCACCCCAGCCAGCCATGGTCACATGGCACTCTCACCAGGCCCACCCACAAACCCAAACTACACTCTCACCAGGCCCAAACTACACTCTCCACCTGGCCCAAACTACACTCTCACAGGTCTCCTGCACTCTCACATGGCCCCAAAACTACACTCTCAACCAGGCCCACACTACACTCACCAGGTCCACACTCACTCTCACCAGGTCCAACATACACTCTCTCCAGGTCAATCACTACACTCTCACCAAGGTCACACTGCACTCTCTCAGGCGCCCAAACTACACTCTCACCAGTGTCCACATACACTCTCACCAGGTCCACGCTTCACTCTCACCAGGTCCACACTACCTTCTCCACCAGGTCCAGATACAGTCTCACCAGGTCCACACTACACTCGCACCAGGTTCCAGACTACACTCTCACAGGTCCAGACTACAGTCTCAACCAGGTCCACACTACACTCTCACCGGTCAACACTTACTCTCACCAGGTCCCACTACACTCTCACCAGGTCCCACACTACACTCTCACCAGGTCTAGACTATTCTCTCATCCAGGTCGAGACTTAACTCTCACC
>NC_069446.1:37853614-37877330 GCF_026875155.1 Cherax quadricarinatus | reverse complement strand
CCACGATTATAAAATATAAAATCTCAATGTACTTTTTTGCAATGACAAAAAAAAAATAAATAAATAAATAATCTCCCCCCCAGCAGCAATGTTGCCAACGTTCCCATTGGCTTAAATCTACTTAAGCTCCGCCCATCTCTATGTGCCAAACCAATTTTTATATTAGAAAGAATAATAAAAGGGAAATAGCAAAAAAAAGGGAAAAAAAAATCCAAAAAAAATTACCTGATGTGGGGAGCGTGTTGAAAAGGGTTTGAATCATAGGTCAATACTTTTATGTGACAGGTCTATAAAAACAAGGAAACAATAAAATTGCCCCAAAAAAAAAAAAGGGAGTAAAAAATTTGAGAAATTTCTGAAAAATTTTGTAAAATATAATGCGAATGAAGAAAAAAAAAAAATTTCCCAAAATTTCAATCAAAAAAAAAACCGATAAAATGAAAATAAATTTAAAAGGGGGAATTTTTGGCAATAAATAATATTTTCTTCATGCGCGGAAAAATCACTTGAAAAGATCTTTAATTTCGTTTATAAGGAGAGCCCCTGATATTTTTTTACGGGTATTTACAGTATACAATTTTTCAAAAGACAATTACACTGAAGACTCTAGCTACTTGTCGCAACATTTTGACAGTCAACAAAATACCCAAACTCCCCACGGGGGGTGGCTGTCACGATTCCTTTTTTTTTTTTTTTTTTTTTTTTTTTTTTTTTTTTTTTTTTTTTTTTTTTTTTTTTTTTTTTCACTTACAAAGGGGGGGACCCCAAACCTCACAGTCAGTGTCATTAGTATTCTGATCCTGGCAACCAGGTACACCATCCCTCACAGTAAGTTTAACTGATCCTGGCTTCCACCAGGGGACCCCAAACTTTGGGGGGAGGGCTTTAAACACTTTGCAAAAGTGTTCTAACATTTCTAAATCACCCAAACGTATCCTCCTTTTTAATCATTTCTTAATTTTTCCCAAATTTTTTCAACATTAATGAGGATTTGGGGTTTGGGACGTTTCTCTGTGACTCACTCATCATTGACGAGCCAGAGCAATAGCCCTTTTAACTTTTTTTAACCCATATTGAACATGTGAAAGAAAATTTTTCCTAAAAAAAATAAAAAAGTTCGTGATGCTTTCCGGGCAATAACCCCGGGGAGGGAGGGGGCGACTTACGGTGTGGAATTTTTTTCGATTGGCTCCGGCGATGTGCTAACCATAATAATTTTTATTTAACTGTAAAATTATCTGGCACCTGGTTCTGAATCACGACTTTATCCTTTTTAAATCCTATGCAGAACACCCCCGTAATCTCGTTAAAGGGAATTTCGAAATTTGATTAGAGCTGAATGTTTTGGCTGAGAGAAATTTCTCAGGAAATCTCAAACTTTGGGTCGCCCCTATAAACAAACGGGGGAAAAAGGGACAGGGACATCATAGGGGAATAGGGGCCACCGGACCATAATCGCTGAAAAAGGGGCAACTTCTTTTTTAAAGTATTCTTTATACTTGGTTTTTCCCCTTTTGGCACAGACGTTGTCTTCGATTTTATGCGGAAAACAGTGGAGCTTACTCCACTCCCAACCCTCCTCCCAAGGGATATTTTTTCGAAACGCGGGGTTGCCCTCAAAGGGTACAAACAGAAAAATTTTGTGACACTCTACGAAGGTACTCCCTTTTGGCAGTTTTTCAGTAGAGACCGGGAGGCCCCCTCACAACACGCTGGGGGCCACACAGAAACACACGGGGAATGCCAGAAAACACAGCTGGCGGCCTGTTATCAACCCAAGCTGGGGGCCCCTGAAAACCCCAAGCTAGGCCACTCGCAACACACTGGGGGAAATCTCACAAAACAGCTGGCGGCCTTTTCATAAAACACACGGGTGGCCTCCTGAGCAACCGCTAGCCACATCAAAACACAGGGGGGCCTGTTCATCAACACAGCTGGGGGCCTCCTCCAAAAAGGGCGGGGCCCCTCACAACACAGCGGGCGGCCTCCTCACAACACAGCTGGGGCCTCCTCAGCAACCAGCTGGCGGCCTCCTCGCAACCACCCGGGCGCCTCCTCACAACCAGCGGGCCCCTCCTCCCAATTTTCCTGGGGGGCCTCCTCCCGCACCCCTTGCAAATCCAGTCCAGCCTTAACCTGGGGGTTTCCAGCAAGCCTCATCCTGCACCCTCCAACTCAACTCACCCTCGGTATTCATTTCACCTTAACCCGGCGGCCCCACCCCCCACGCCAGGTATCTCTGCCTCACCTTCATCCCTAGGCCTCCACTACCTATCCTGGAGATTTCCCTATCACCTTACGCCGGGCGCTTCCACGGGCCTTACCGGGCCTCCTCCATTCCCCTTTACGACGGGGCGCCTCCACCGCCTTATCCGGGCGGCCTCCAAACAGCCTCACGCCGGGGTCCCCTGAAACTCCCCCTCAACCTGGGGCCTCTGCTTTGCCTTACGCATGAGGGCCCCAGTTCCCCTCACGAATCTGCTGCTGTTTGCCATACGCCGGCAGCCCCCAACGCCTTTGGCCGGCCCCATCTCCACATGGCCCTGAAAAGTTTTTGTAAAAATTTAAGAATTTTCATTTTTTATCTTCTTTTTTAATTTAAATTTAAGGTTTCTAAGTTTCCCCAAAAGCAGTCGACACTTATAGAAACCAAATAATAAGTTACCTTAAAAAAACAAAAAATTTTAAATATAATTATATATAATTAAAAATATATATATATAATATATATATATATATATATATATATATATATATATAATAATATAATTTTAAAAGTTTGATTTAGTGAAGGTTACTTTATGAGAGGGGTATTAGGGTAAAGTTTTGATTATAAAAATGTTATTAATGAAGATGTGTATTATATAAGATGTGTATTATAGTGAAGAGGGTTATTTATGAAGATGTGTATTATATGAAGATGTGTATTACAGGAAGTTTATTAAGTGAAGGTGATTTTATAGTGAAATTTTTAAGTGAAGGGGTTTTGGGAAAAGGTTTTATTATAGGAAGGTTTTGTTTTAAAAGTGAAGTTATTATGTGTAGGTGTTTTTTAAAGGGAAAGATGTGTATTATATGTGGTTTTATAAGTGAATGGTGTATTATAGGAAGGTGGAATTTAAAGGTTTTGTTTATATGAAGATGGTTTAAGGGGTAGGTTTTTTTATTATGTGAAAATTGTATTATAGTGAAGGGTTTTTTATAGGAAGATTGTATTAAGGTAGGTGTTTATATGGGAAAGATTTATTATGTAAAATTGGTATTAAGTAATTGTTATTATAGGGGAGACTGTATTAATAAGGGTTTGTATTATATAAGTGTGTTTTATAGTGAAGGTGTGTATTATATGAAGTTTTGGTATTATAGTAAAGGGTTTTGTATTATAGTGAAGAGTTATTATAGTGAATTTTATTATATGAAGATGGTATTTAGTAAAGGGTTTTGTATTATATGAAGAGTGTATTATATGAAGATGTGTATTATATTAAGATGTGTATTATAGTAAGGTTGTTTTAAGTGAAGATTTGATATAGTGAAGGTGTGATTATATAAGATGTTATTATATGGGGTGTGTATTATGTGAAGATGTTAATGGGAAGATGTGTTTTATATGAAGACGTTTTAGTGAAGATGGTTTTATAGTGAAGAGTGTATTTATATGAAGATCTGTATTATATAAAGGTTTGTATTATAGTGAAGATGTGTAATAGTGAAGATCTTTAAGTGAAGAGTGTATTATAGTGAAGATGTGTATTTAGTGAAGATCTGTATTTTGAGGTTTGTATTATAGTGAAGATGTGTTTTATAGTGAAGATTGTATAGGTTGTAACAGCAACCACCCAGGGGGGTACTACCGCCCTGTGGTAGTGGGTTGGAGACAAAACCCCCCAGGGAGGTATACCGTCCTTGGATAGTTGGTAGACAGAAACCCACCCAGGGGTTTCTCCGTCCTGTGGTAGTGGGTTGGTCAGTAACCACCCGGGAGGACTCCGCCTTGGTAGTAGGTTGGTAGACAGAAACCCCCAGGGAGGTACTACCGTCCTGGGTAGTAGGTTGGTAAAAAACCCCACCCGGGGGGTAACCTCCTGGGGTAGGGGGTTGGGAGACACAACCACCCGGGGGTACTACCGTTCGTGGTAAGGTTGGTAACACCCCCCCACCCAGGGGGGTACTACCGTTCTGTGGTAGTAGGTTGTAGACAGTAACCACCCAGGGAGGTACTACCGCCCTGGGTGAGGTTGGTAACAGCAACCACCCAGGGAGGTACTACCGTTTGGGGTAGTAGGTTGGGTTGACGCAACCACCCGGGGGAGGTACACCTTTCTGTTAGTGGGTTGGGTAGACCAACCACCCAGGGGGGTACTACCGTCCCTGGGTAGTGGGGGTAGACAACAACCACCCGGGGGGTACTACCGCCTTGGTAGTAGGTTGGTAACAGAAACCACCCAGGGGGTACTACCGTCCTGGGTAGTAGGGGTGACAGCAACCCCCCAGGGAGGTACTCCGTTCTGGGGAGTAGTTGGTAGACAGCAACCCCCCAGGGGGGAATAGTTCTGGGGTGTGGGTTTTGGAAAACAGTAAAACCCAGGGGGTACTACCGCCCTGTGGTAGTGGGTTTGGGTAGACAGCAACCACCCAGGGGGGTTTTTCCGTTCTGGGGTATGGGTTGGTAAACGCAACACCCGGGGAGGCTACCGTTTTGTGGTAGTAGGTTGTAGACACAACCCCCCCGGGAGGTATAGCCCGGGGTAGTAGGGGGGTAGAAACAAACCCGGGAGTACTCCGTCCTGTGGGTAGGTTGGTAAACAGCCCCCCACCCAGGGAGGTACTCCCGTCCTGTGGATGGGGTTGGTAACAGCAACCACCCAGGGGGGTACTACCGTCCTGTGGTATTTGGTAGACACAACCACCAGGGGGGTACTCCCGGGCCTTGGTAGTAGGTTGGTAGAAAAGCAACCCCCAGGGGGTACTACCGTCCTGTGGAGTATTGGAACGCAACCCCCCGGGGAGGTATACCGCCTGTGTATAGTTGGTAGACAGCAACCACCCAGGGGGGACACCGTCCTGTGGTAGAGGGTTGGTAGACATCACCCCCAGGGAGTACTACCGTCCTGTTAGTAGTTTGGTAGACGCAACCCCCCGGGGAGGTCTACCGTCCGGGGTTATAGGTTTAAACCAAAACCCACCCAGGGAGGTACTCCCAAAATGTGGTAGTGGGTTGGTAGACCAACCCCCCAGGGAGGACTCCGTCCTGTGGTATAGGTTGGAAAAACATCACCACCCAGGGAGGTACTCCGCCCTTGGGGTATGGTTGGAAGACAGAACCCCCGGGGGTTACCGCCCCTTTGGGGGTAGGGGTTGGGGTGACATCACCACCCAGGGGGTACTACCGCCTTGTATAGGTTGGTAGACGAAACCACCCAGGGAGGCTACCGTCCTGGGGGTTGGGTTTGGGTAGACAGCAACCACCCGGGGGTACACCGCCCTTGGTGTATTGGTAACGAACCACCCAGGGAGGTATCCGCCCTTTCCAAGTGATGTAAAACAACACCCTTTTAATTGTTTACAGAGGGTAGACTGCTGGTTCTTTTTTTGTCTCTAAATATGCAGATTACAGGCATGTCTTCTCTTCTACTTACACTTGGGTCACACACACAAAATGTACACTTTATATATACACCTCGTCTATTTTTTCTTTGATTTTTTTTAAATAGTTCTTGGTCTTATTACTTTTCCTTTTATTCCTGGGAAGTGGAATAAAAAATTTTTCCCGTAAGTCATGCGTGTTGTAAAGTCGACTAAATGCCGGGAACAATAACTCCTGAGTATGTAGTTTTTTAAAGGGTGAAAATCTAAAATGTTAATAAGTTTGGCAGCGAAAAAAAGGGGAAACCCAACAGCTGAAACAATGGGAAAAACCAACAATTTTTGAACACAGTATTACATGTTAGTAAAAGTTTATGCGCTTTTGGACCACCTACGGGCCCACCACCTGGCGGGATTTTTAAATTTTTTTTAAAAAAACCTTTCATTAATCGGGAAAGATTGGCAGCCGGAAAATTTGGATGACTGCCACGGTCATCAGGTCATCATCATCACCGCTCTTTTCATTTTTTTTTTTGTTTTGTTTAAAGAAATGCTTTTTTGGGAGTTAATGCACTCAGTAATTAGTAAAGAATAAAAAATGCAGTAAACATTTTGATTTTGTATTTTTTTTGATAATCATAGAGAATAGGGTGAGGGGTATAAAAAGGGTAGTATAACAAAAGGTGTTAACAAATGGTATGAAACAAAATGGTAGTTCATATGGTGTAAACTAAGGGTGGTAACATAAGGGTAGTAAAAACAAATGGATTTAACAAAAGGTGTCAAAAAAGGGTATATAACAAATTAGTATAAAAATAATGGTATTAACATAATGGTAGAAAAACAAAATGGTAGTGAACATAATGGTAGTATAACTAATGGAGTATAACATAATGGTTGTACAACAAATGGTAGATAACTAATGGTAGTATAACATAATGGTATAAACAAATGGTATTAAACTAAGGTAGTATAACATAATGGAAATATAACATAATGGTTTACAACATAATGGTAGTAAACTAATGGTAGTTAACTAATGGATATAACATAAGGTAGGTAAATAAGGTAGTATAACAAAGGTAGAAAAACATAATGGTAGTAACAAAATGGTAGTGAAACTATTGATGAAACATAAGGGTAGTATAACAAAAGGGTATAAAACATAATGGATGTAAAATGGTAGTAAAACAAATGGTAATAAATATTTGGTAATAACAAAGGTAGTGAAACTAAGGGTAGTAAAACATAATGGTAATAACATAATAGTAGTTTTTCAAATGGTATTAACAAAATTGGATGTAACATAAGGGTATAAAAACAAATGGAGGTAACAAAATGGTGTAAAACAAAGGGGTTATAAACAAAAATGGTTTAAAAAAAAAGGTATATAACAAAATGGTTATAACATAATGGTTATAAAATAATGGTAGTATAACAAAGGGTTATAACAAAATGGTATAAACAAAATGGTGTAAAAACAAATTAGTGTAACATAAGGGTTTTTAAAACAAAGGGGTAGGTAACAAATGGTAGTATAACATAGGGTTTATAACATAATGGTAGTAAAACATAAGGGTAGTTAACAAAGGGTTATAACATAAGGTAGTAAAACATAAGGTAGTTTAACATAATGGATATAACAAAAGGGTAGTAAAACATAAGGTAGGTAACATAATGGAATATAACATAATGTAGTAAACATAATGGTATATAAAAAAATGGGTATAACATAATGGTATATAACATAATGGAGTAATAACTAATGGTTTTAAAACAAATGGAAAAAACATAAGGAGTATAACATAATGGTAGTAAAAAATAAGGGAGTATAACATAAGGGGTAGTATAAATAAGGTGTAACATAAGGGGTTTTAAAACAAAATGGAATATAACAAGGAGTAACAAAAGGGAGGGAACATAAGGATAAACAAAATGGAAATATAACAAATGGAGTATAAACATAATTAGTATAAAAAAGGTGTATAAACATAAGGGTAGAAAACATAATGGTAGATAACATAATGGTATGAAACAAATGGTAGTAAACAAATGGTAGTATAACAAAAAGGTTTTATAACATAATGTAGTGTAACATAAGGGGTAGTATAACAAAAAGGTGTAAACATAATGGTGTATAACAAAAGGGTATATAACATAAGGGAGTAAACATAATGGTATATAACTAATGGTATAAAACTAATGGATATAACATAATGGAGGAAACATAATGGTAGTATAACAAAAGGGGTAGTATAACATAAGGGTATGAAACAAAGGGTAGTAAAACATAATGGTAGTATAAAAAGGAAAAAAACATAAGGAATTAACATAAGGGTAGAAACAAATGGTATAAAATAATGGTAGTAAACTAATGGTAGTATAACATAATGGTTTTTAAACAAAGGGGAAAGTAAAACCCCATGGTATAAAAAACCAATGGTAAAAAACAATGGTAGTAAAACAAAATGGTATATAACTAATGGTATAAACTTAATGGTAATAACTAATGGTAGTATAACTAAGGGTTTTAAAAACAATGGTATAAAAACATAAGGTAGTATAAATATGGTAGTAAACTAATGATAAAACCCTAAGGGTAGTGTAACATAAGGGGTAGTGTAACAAAGGGTTGTCAAATGGTAGGAACATAAGGTATAAAACAAAATGGGAGTATAACAAAGGGTAGTAGACATAATGGAGTTAACATAAGGGGAGTATAAGATAATGGTAGTATAAGATAATTTTTTGTATAACATAAGGGTAGAAACAAAAGGTAGTAAAAACATAATGGTAGTAACAAAGGGTGTATACATAATGGAAGTAAACTAAGGTATATAACATAATGGTAGTGTAACATAATGGTAGGTAACATAATGGTAGTGTAACATAAGGGTTTAGTATAAAATAAGGTAGATAAAAAGGTAGTAAACATAATGGTATTTAAAAACAAAAGGGGAGTAAACATAATGGTAGTATAAAAAAGGGTTGTTTTACAATGGTAGTATAACATAATGTAATTAACAAAATTTAGTTAACTAAGGTAGTAAAACCATAATGGTAGTAAAAACATAAGGGAGTTAACAAAAGGGGTTGTAAAACATAATGGTATTAAAAACATAATGGTAAAAACAAATGGTAGTATAAAAAATTAGTATACAAATTAGGAAAAACATAAGGTAGTAAAACACCAGTGTGGTTTACCATCCTTGACGTTACACCTATGGTTATACATTATTGTATAGTATTACTGTAGCTTACTGACACAGAATAAACAAAAAAATTTTGGTAAACTTTCTCAGAAATTCCCAAACCTTTTTAAAAAACATAAATGTTTTATAAAATGGGATATTTATTAAAACACGTTAATTCCAAAAAAAAATTACCATCATGAAGTACCATAGTGTGGGATACCACTAAGGTTAAACCAATGTAACCAAAGTTTATACAATGTAACCATAAAGGTTTTACCCGGATACCACTAATTTGTTTGCCAAAGGGATACCACCAATGTGTTATACCAATGGTAACCACTAATGCCTCGGCAGGCAAGCACTCTACTTACGACTCAGTTCCCCACCCCGTTGGGGGGGGGAAACCTTTTCCCGCGTTTCTTCGCTTGACGTGCACATGACTACACAAAAACGTGTAAAAATCAAGCCAAACAGTGGGACCGTTGTGTTTTTAGAAGCGCTTTGCAACGTTGTGCAGGAGCATGCATGTTAAATTCAACGCTATTTTACACTCAAAAAAGCACCATTGTTGATGTCACGTGATGCAGAACGGAATTATACTACAGAAGCCCCCCTACTCTTACGCCAAGGGTTTTCTGTTTCACCCTCCTGCCCTAGGGGAAGAAAAAAACATATTCCTAAAAAAAAATGGGTAAGATTTTGATCTCAAACCCAAATTCTGAAAATCAATCATCTATAAAACTCAAAAAACTTGGGGTTGTTGACGCATTACCAAAAACCCGACGCTTCGCTATGTCAGGTCACCTTTACCCACTGAAAAGGCTCCCACTGCTCTGAAACCCAAGGGTCTTCTGTTTACTACGGACCTAGTTTCTATCATAGACAGAGAATACCACTACATCCCAAAATTGCTGGAACGCTATTTTTATCTTCACACCACCAAAGCATGTCCCTAAAAACAAAATTCTCACTACTTTGGATGAGGGGCACACCTTCATTCCTGTACCCCTGTGCTCCCAAAACCCAACCCCATGTTTAAACGGAAAGTAATGATCCCCATAACCAAAAAAGATGCAGCAATTTGATGAGGTTTTTTAAAAACCGACATTTGAAGATTGGAAAATAACGCATTGGGAATCTTTTTTCAAAAAATTTTTGCCCCATGGCTTATCAGTCCAATACAAAGAGGGGGAAGGGGTATGGGAGAAGAATGAGGTAAACAGTCCTAAACCGGGTCGATGTTTTCTCCCCTCATTCACAAGACTGATGGACTGAAACACGCACCAGGTTGAGGGGCTGTTTTCCTCATTCTCCTCCTCTCCTTTCCCTTCCTTTTGTATTGGAGATGAAGCCCTTGTGGCAAACGTTTCCTGAATAAAATTCCCATATGCTGCTAGTGTCTAATCTTCAAGATGCAGAAAGAAAAAAAAAATTCCAACAACACCCAAGTATGCCGCAATTGCAAATTGCAAAAACACTACAAAATTACTTCAAGCACTACTCAGCCCGCCTCCACCCCTTTTCCCCCTCCCAAAATGTGACGAAGAAATCCAATTTTCTACATACGTTACATGAGAACATGGGGTGTACCCGGGAAATTTTAACTCCTACCCCTCCATTTTTTGTAAAAACACCATCATTTACATTTCCCCTCTCACCTTTTGAAAATTCTCAAAATTTTCCCAAAGGGCTTAATCAGCAATCTGCTGAGAACTTATCACCACCCTAACTAGAGCTCACTCCCAAAAAGTCCAATGTAGCCTCCACCGCCGTCACCCCCTGAATCCAACCAAACAAACCTTACCCCAAAACTCTTCTATTCGTCACTGAATTGACAACGTATTACACTTCCACCCCAACACTCTTGAAACTGACCAAAACAACGACTTTACCTCTATTTAACTAAGATAACAACAAAAATAATATGATACTGGGTTTACTTCACACTACTCCTGATTACCTAAAGAAATGGATGCACGACATTGAACCCCCTCCTCCAAGTGAAGAAGCAATAGTGGAAAATAAACAATATGCTAAATTGATCCTTTTTGACTACTTTTTCCCCCACAGGGGGTTTTTCAATCACAAAAAGTTCTGTTTGTGACTTGAAAAAGCCCACTGTGGGGGCGAAACGTAGTCAAAAATGGTCACATTAACTGCAATTTTGTTTATATTTCCTTTTTGCGGTTTTTTTAACCATTTATTTCCAAGTCAAATACGTCGTTTGTAGCACGTTTTTTCTACCTTAGAGAATCATTAATGTCCCAAAATTCTCCAAAAATCGACCAAGATTGCAAAATTTTAAAAAAAGGGACATGACAACACAGAATTCCAGACCTTTCTAATGGGACGTAACTTCACACCTCAAGGGACCCCTCCCCTACAACTCAAACCCTTTCTTCCTTCGACACCCCAGCCCTGCCGCCCCTTTGTCATCCTCTCCTAGTTGCTAAGTCCGACTCACATAAGCCCTTTTATCTAAGCCCCCATACTTCGGTACCCCTGTCCCCAAAGTGGATGAGCCCAAATTGCCTTGATTCCCCTCTTCCCTCCTTCCCCTCCTTTTCCATTTTTTCCATCCTTTTCCCTTTTCCTTTTCCTTCCCATTTCGACACCTCGTCGTCTTCGATTTGATTCGTTTCCTGTGAATTTTCCTATTCCCCTACTGAATTTAAAAGGGTTTTTAAACCCCTTTTTTATCGTAAGATTTGCAGCCTATATAGGTAGACTTTCATGTCTCCACATCATCAGGGCCACCCTCGTGATGACCATGAGCACCCTTTTTTTTAATAAAAAATTAAGTCCATCACAAGTATCTTGCCCATACTGGGAATGGGAATGGTAAATAATATTTTTTAAAATAACTTATAACGAAGGAAAGTCAAGGAAAGAAATAAAAGGAGTTTTGTGACTGATTTGTGTTCAACCCGAAGACTACCAGGAAAATTGAACCCCCCGGGAAATTGACCACCCCGGAATTGACCCCAGGAACTTGACCCACCAGGAACTTTTACCCCGGGGAAATTTACCACCGGAACTTTACCACTGGAACTTGACCACCAGGAACTTGACCACCAGGAACTTGACCACCAGGAACTTGACCACCAGGAAATTGACCACCAGGAACTTGACCACCAGATCTTTACACCAGGAAATTGACCACCAGGAACTTTTCCCCCAGGAAATTTCCACCAGGGAAATTGACCCCCAGGGAAATTGACCACCAAACTTGACCACCAGGAACTTGACCACCCCGGGAAAGACCACCAGGAAATTGACCCCAGGGAATTGACCACCAGAACTTGACCACCAGGATCTTGACCACCAGATCTTGACCACCGGATCTTGACCACCAGGTCTTGACCAAGAGGAAAAACCACCAGGACTTGACCACCAGGACTTACCCAAGATCTTGACCATCAGACAATGACCACCGGGAAATTGACCACCAGGAACTTTTACCCCAGAATTGACCCCCAGGAATTGACCACCAGGGAACTGACCACCAGGAACTTGCCACCAGGGTTTGACCAAGGAACTTGACCACCAGGAATTGACCACCAGGAACTTGACCACCCGGAAATTGAAAACCCGGATCTTGACTACCAGATCTTGACCACCGGAAATTGACCACCGGAACTTGACCACCAGTACTTTTACCACCGGGTCTTTACCCCAGGATCTTTACCAAAAAGGGGTAATGACCACCAGGATCCTGACCCCCCAGTCTTTACCAAAGGATCTTTACCCCAAGACAATGCCACCAGGACTGACCCCAGGGTCTTTACCGCAAGGATCTTTACCCCCAGGGCTTGACCCGGGATAAAGACCACCCGGAACTTGAATCCAGGGCTTGACCACCAAACTTGACCCCCCGGGTCTTGACCAAAGGATAATGACCATCAGAATTGACCCCCAGGAACTTGACCACCAGAACTTGACCCTGAGGATCATGACCACCGGGGTCTTGACCCCCAGGATCTTTACCAAGAAGATAATGACCACCCGGATCTTGACCACAGGGGGCTTGACCACCCGAGCTTCACCACCAATCTTGCCCCCCAGGACTTTACCAAGAGGATAAAGACCACCCGGACTTGCCCCCAGGACTTGACCACCAGGGTTTTACAACCAATCTTGGGCCCAAAAGGAAATGACCCCCAGGACTTTTACCATAGGGGAAATTGACCACCAGGGTTTTGATCTCCAGGGGAACTTTACTCCAGGATCTTGTCCACCAGAACTTTACCACCAGGGTCTTGCCACCCGGATCTTGATCTCCGAACTTTACTACCCGGATCTTGTCCGCCCGGAACTTGACCCCAAGGTCTTGCCCACCAGGAATTGATCTCCAGGAACTTTACTACCCGGGATCTTTCCCCCAGGAACTTGACCACCCAGGATTTGACCCCCAGGACTTTATCTCCAGGAACTTTCTACCAGGATCTTTCCCCCGGGGAAATTGACCACCGGGATCTTGACCACCAGAAATTGCCCCGGTCTTGACCACCAGGATTTGACCAAGGGATAATGACCAACCCGGATCGACCACAGGGCTTGACCACCGGACTTGTCCCCCACAATTTGACCCCAGGAAAAGACCACCCGGTCTTTACCACCCGGATCTTGACCACCAGGGGCTTGATCACCCCGGATCTTGTCCCCCAATCTTGACCCCAAGAAATTTTCATAGTTTTTGACCACCGGATCTTGACCACCAGGGTTTTTACCACCGTACTCCCCCCGGATCGTCACCTCGGGATCTTTACCAAGAGGATAATGCCACAAGGAACTTTACAAAAGGGTCTTCCCCCAGAACTTGACCCCAGGAACTTGACCACCAGGATCTTGACCACCAGGAAATTGACCCCCCAGGTCTTGCCCCAGGGTTTTTCCAAGGGGATAAAACCACCGGGCTTTACTAGCAGGGTCTTGACCCCCAGGATCTTTTCCACCAAATCTTGACCACGAGGTAATGACCCCCAGGGTCTTGACCCCAGGATCTTGACCACCAGGGGCTTGCCCCCAGGGTCTTTTCCACCGGGCTTCACCCCCAGGGGTAATCCACAAGGTTCTGCCCCCAGGATCTTGACCAGCAGGATCTTTACCGCCAGGATCTTGACCCCCAGGGCTTGACCCCAAAAAATTTACCAAAGGAAATGACCACCAGGATCTTTCCACCAGGATCTTTACCACCGGTTTTTACCAAGAGCAAATGCCACTAGATCTGACCCAGGGTCTTTACCAGCAGGGTCTTGGAAACCCCCAGGACTTGAACAAGAGGATATGCCAACAGGAACTTGACCACCGGATCTTGACCACCGGACTTTACCACTAGGATCTTGAACAGAGGATAATAACCCCTGGATCTTGACCACAGGGCTTGACCCGCGGGTCTTTACCCCAGGGCTTGGGCCCCAAATCTTGATCACCAGGGTCTTTACCCCCCAGAGTCTTTACCACCCGGGTTTGCCCCAGGGTCTGACAAAAAAGGATATTTACCACCATGAATTGACCACCCGACTTACCACCGGATCTTGTCCACCAGGTCTTGAAAAGAAAATACCACCCGGGTTTGTCCACCAGGATTTTTTACCCCCGGATATTGGGCCACCCGGGGCTTGACCACCAGGGTCTATCTTGTCCCCAGATTTTACCACCAGGGTATTACCACCACGAATTGGGCCCCACATCTTGCCCCAGACTTTCCACCGGACTTGACCAAGGGATAAAGGGAACCAGGATATTTCCCCAGGGGGTTTTACCACCAGGGTTTTGTCCCCCAGGATGTTGACCGCAAAGGGCCTTGACCAAAAGGGGTAATGACCACAGGATCTGCCCACCAGGATCTTGACCTAGAGGGGTGATGCCACCAGGATCTTAACCATAGGGTCTTGCCACAAGGGTTTTGACCCCAAGGATCTTGACCACCAGGGTCTTACCACCAATCTTGACCAAAAGGGATAATACCCCCGGAACTTGCCACCAGGAGCTTTCCACCCGGATTTTGACCCCAATGACTTGACCACGGGTCTTTACCACCCGGGTCTTGACCACCGGGGTCTTGGGCCAAAAGGGGTAATGACCCCCCGGGTCTTGACCAAAAGGGAAATTGACCCGAGCATCTTGACCCCCGGGCTTTACCACCGGATCTTGACCACCCGGGTCTTGACCACCAGGATCTTGCCAAAGGGAAAAGACCACCAGGTCTTTACCACCAGGATCTTTATCACAAGGATCTGCCCCCCCGGACCCTTACCAAAGGACTTACCACCAGGCTTTCCCCCCAGAATCTTGACCAAAAGGATCTTGACCACCCGGTCTTGACCCCAGCGTCTTGACCATAAGGAATTGACCCCAAAAGGGTTTACCACCACATCTTGACCACCAGGTAACACCACCAGGACCCTTTCCACCGGATCTTGACCCCAGGTCTTGATCAACGCATCTTTACCATAAGGGTAGACCACCAGGGTATTGACCACCAGCTCTTGACCAAAAGGATAAGACCCCGAGGGATTTTCCCCAGGGTCTTTACCCCAAGAAATGAAAACCCGGATCTTGCGTACAGCCCCCTGCCTACTATGGTTAAATAGTTAACCCGCCCGGCCGGCAGTCCACTGGGTACGTCTCAAAAAACCCATTTGGGGGTGCTGAGCCGGCTTAGAGCGTAAATACCTAAAACCCCCCGGACGCTTAAGCAGTGTTCCGAGCACCTAATGACAACACTGGGCCTTAGAAGCATAAATACCCGAACACCTCACGGACCACTAAGCAATAGTTCCAGAACACCTAATGGACCATCAGGCGTAAGAGTATTCTACTGGCTTAATGATTTTAGAAGAACCCTCACCCGCCACTGAGTCGATGGGCCTTTACTTGAGGGCCCCTTTTTTGCTTGCAGCAGGGGTTCTGCAAAAACAGGGTTAACCGAACCCCTTGCGGGTGTCCAAAGGGTTTGAAGGCGTAGCCAGTATCCCCAACCATCTTACGGTGTACTTTCCCCGGCCCTTTGGATATTTACAGGCTACCGGTGATGTCTCGGACTCACCGCCACGTTGGTATTGGGGGGCCAAGTCATCGGGTGCGTTTTTGGGGGGGACTTACGTGAAGAAAAGGTTTGGGGTGTGACACTGAACTGGGGTGGACGTAGTGTGACACTTTGGGAAATATGCGGGTATCACACTAAGATATGCTATAGGACCGTAGTGGAACACTGAGAAGAAAAGGGTGTCGTGTGACACTAAAGAAGGTATGGTCGTAGTGTACATTGAATAGTGTTATGTGACTGGCCTCGAGAAAGACGCTGTGAGTGTGTCGCAGGGTGTCAAGGGTGACACCGTTGAGAAAGTGTATGACGCAGAGAAATGGGTGTCGTGTGACACGGAGAGTAGGAGCGTCATTACGCAGACAAAAGGGTGTCAAGTAGTGACACGGCTGAGAAGGAGCGTCATTACGCAGAGAAAAGGGTGTCGTGTGACACGGAGAGTTGGAGTGTCGTGTGACACAGAGAAAAGGGTGTCAAGTAGTGACACGGTTGAGATGGAGCGTCATTACACGGATAAGTTGCGTGTGACACAGGGAGCGTCACAACTCGGAAAGTGTCGTGTGACACGGAGCGTCATTAGGGTGTCGTGAGACACAGAGTTGACTAATTTATAGTGACACAGTAGTGTCGGAAAAGTGTACCTGTGTAGGGTTACGAATTTTTTATTATTTTAAAATGCTAATAATTGATTATTGTAACGTACCTATAGACCAAAGAAAGTTGTTTTTATATTATATTAAAGATTTATTTATTTTAATGCTTTATTTTTGTATCCCGAACTTTTATATTACTAACACTAATGTAAAAAACATTTGGTGTTTTTGTAATATTGACCAAGAGGATAATGACCACCAGGATAATGACCACCAGGATAATGACCACCAGGATAATGACCACCAGGATAATGACCACAGGATACTGAAACCCCCAGGATAATGACCCCAGGATAATGACCACCAGGATACTGACCACCAGGATACTGACCACCAGGATAATGACCACCAGGATAATGACCACCAGGATACTGACCACCAGGATACTGACCACCAGGATACTGACCACCAGGATACTGACCACCAGGATACTGACCACCAGGATACTGACCACCAGGATAATGACCACCAGGATACTGACCACCAGGATACTGAAAACCCCCAGGATAATGACCACCAGGATAATGACCACCCAGGATAATGACCACCAGGATAATGACCACCAGGGATAATGACCACCAGGATAATGACCACCAGGATAATGACCACAGGATACTGACACCGGATACTGACCCCCAGGATACTGACCACCAGGATACTGACCCCAGGATAATGACCACCAGGATAATGACCACCAGGATACTGACCACCAGGATACTGACCACCAGGATACTGACCACCAGGATACTGACCACCAGGATAATGACCACCAGGATAATGACCACCAGGATACTGACCACCAGGATACTGACCCCAGGATACTTGACCACCGGATACTGACCACCAGGATAATGACCACCAGGATACTGACCACCAGGATAATGACCACCAGGATACTGACCACCAGGATACTGACCACCAGGATACTGACCACCAGGATAATGGCCACCAGGATACTGACCACTCGGATTTTGACCACCAGGATCTTGACCAAGAGCATAATGACCACCAGGATAATGACCACCAGGATCTTGACCACCAGGATCTTGACCACCAGGATTTTGACCAAGAGCATAATGACCACCAGGAACTTGACCACCAGGATCTTGACCACCAGGATTTTGACCACAAGAATCTTGACCACCAGGATCTTGACCACCAGGGTCTTGACCACCAGAATCTTGACCAAGAGGATAATGACCACCAGGATCTTGACCAACAAGAACTTGACCACGAGCATCTTGACCACCAGGATCTTAACCACCAGGGTCTTGACCACCAGGATCTTGACCAAGAGGATAATAACCACCAGGA
The DNA here is from genome assembly GCF_026875155.1 of Cherax quadricarinatus. Lineage (NCBI taxonomy): Eukaryota > Metazoa > Arthropoda > Malacostraca > Decapoda > Parastacidae > Cherax > Cherax quadricarinatus. The sequence continues at coordinate 37,859,535 of NC_069446.1, read as the reverse complement.
TCTTGACCAAGAGGATAATGACCACCAGGATCTTAGCCACCAGGGTCTTGACCACAAGGATCTTGACCCCCAGGATCTTGAATAAGAGGATAATGATCACTAGGATTTTGACCACCAGAATCTTGACCAAAAGGATCTTATCCACCTGGATCTTGACCACCAGCGTCTTGACCATATGAATATTGAATACCAGGATATTGACCACAAGCATCTTGATCACCATGATAACGACCACCAGGATCTTGACCACCAGGATCTTGACCACCAGAACCTTGACCACAAGCGTCTTGACCATAAGAATATTGACCACCAAGATAATGACCACCAGCATCTTGACCACCAGGATAACGACCATCAGGATCTTGACCACCAGGACCTTGACCACCAGGATCTTGACCACCAGGATCTTGACCACAAGGATAAAGAAAACCAGGATCTTGACCAAGAGGATAATGACCATCAGGAAATTGACCACCAGGATTTTGACCACAAGGATACTGACCACCAGGATCTTGACCACCAGGATCTTGACCAGCACGGTCTTGACCACCAGGATCTTGACCACCAGGATCTTGACCACCAGGACCTTGACCACCAGGATTTTGACCACCAGGATACTGAACATCAGGAACTTGACCACCAGGATCTTGACCACCAGGATCTTGACTACCAGGATCTTTACCACCAGGATATTGACCACCAGGATCTTTACCACCAGGATCTTGACCACCAGGATAATGACCACCAGGACCTTGACCACCAGGATACTGACCACCAGGATCTTGACAACCAGGATCTTGACCACCAGGATCTTGACCACCAGGAACTTGACCACCAGGAACATGACCACCAGGATATTGACCAAGTTCTTGACCACCAAGAGAATGACCACCGGGATCTTGACCAAAAGGAACTTGACCACCAGGATCATGACCACCAGGATATTTTACCAAGTTCTTGACCACCAGGATAATGACCACAAGGTCTTGACCACCAGGATAATGACCACCAGGATCTTGACCACCAGGATCATGACCACCAGGGTATTGACTAAGTTCTTGACCACAAGTATAATGACCACCCGTATCTTGACCACTAGGATCTTGACCACAAGGATAATGAGCACCGGATCTTGACCACCGGATAATGACCACCCGAATTTTAACCACCAGGGTAATGACCCCCAGGATCTTGGGCCAACAGGATCTGGGGCCACAAGCATCTTGACCACCAGGATACTGCAACCAGGAGCTTGACCACCAGGATAATGACCACCAGAATCTTGACCACCAAGATCTTGACCACCAGGATCTTGACCACCAGGATCTTGACCACCAGGATAACGACCACCAGGATCTTGACCACCAGGATCTTGACCACCAGGAACTTCACCACCAGGATCTTGACCACTAGGATCTTGACCACCATGAACTTGACCACCAGAGTCTTGACCACCATCATCTTGACCAAGAGGATAATAACCACCAGGATCTTGATCACCAGGATCTTGACCACCAGGATACTGACCAAGAGGATAACGACCACCAGGATCTTGACCACCAGGATCTTGACCAAAAGGAACTTTACCAACAGGATCTTTACCACCAGGGTCTTGAAAACCAGGAAATTGACCACTGTTACAAAAAACGCGATTCTAAAAGCTTAGAGATCTCCAGTGAATAATAGAAAGGACTTCCCTTCTAACATCCAGCCTGTTACTGGGTTCTCGTAACAATTAGTCAGTATCCTTGTCCAATTATTCATTAGAAATCAGTATGATTCAATAGTGCTTCAGGATTACAATGGTAGGCTACTAACTAGAGAAATTAAAATTTCATAAATTTTTAAGTATTTGTCTAGAGGTATATCATATTAAATTAAATCAATATCAACAAATATAATAATAATCACTTCTCTCGTATACAGTAGTATTTTGCTGAAAGCACATACCACATTTTTAATTCTTAAGTACCGTCCGGTACATTAACATTTAATAAGATATTACAAATATGTACAAGTAAGTTTGGTGTATGTGTGTAAGTGCTCTAATAGTTGGGCTATGTTCAACACTCGACTAGACTTAAAACAAGTGACTGCCCAAAGTCCTCAAAAAAAACTAACTTCTTAACCAACTGGCAATCAGAACAGTCTGTTTTGAAAATTTAAAAAGACTGATAAGCCGAAAAAACAATTAAAAAGGCAATGGACACGGGGGGGGAACAAGGGGGTTAATTAACGACACTAAGTGGGGGACCATCTGGATCCTCCAAAAAAGTACACATCTCCCTTACTACTGAATTTAAGTTTGTTTAAGGGAAAACCCCCCGACTGTGATAATACACAGTACCGTACAAGTTAGGTCAAAAAGCTACAGCTCAGGGCCCGGTTGCTCAGTGTGTTAAGCGGGCCCACAACCTCAGTATAAAAGTCGAAAAATTTTACTAAATCTATACAAAAGTTCTGTGAAAAAGAGTTATACAGAATAACCCAAAAATTTAAGGGGACAGAAATTGTTTCCCAACCCCCAAAAAAGTCTAGACCCGATTTAATACTTCAGGGGGGGGGGACCCCCAAACCCCCCGGGTCACGGATAACTCCCTGGACAGCTGCAGCTCAGAAAAAAGAAGCCCGGGAGTCTAACGAGCCGCAAGCGATAAATTTCAGTAGTTAGTTTAAACAAGACTTGAACTGGCACATATGTTACAAAATCCCCAAAAAAAAGAAGGTAAGTCAATAAACAAAATAAAACAATACATTTTCCCATTTAGCTTTTTATTTGCAAATACAAGCAATATTAAAAATTTTTTGAAAAAGAAAAAAATTTTTATATATATAATATTTAACTTTGAAAAACCCCTTCAGGGGGGTTTCAAACCCCCCCCCCCCAACACGACAAACGGTTCGGGACTAGGGTTGCATTAAAGTCTTTCCCCAATTTTTTACTTTTTACTATGATACTTTAATTAAAAAATTTTAATAAAAACTTAATCAGATTTACTCTTGTGCCAAGCTCCTTTTATAATTTAAAGGTCTATACCCAAAAAGTTTTTGCCCCCCGTACTTGGGCAGTACACAGTAAGTATCTCTGCATTTCTCGTGGTTAGTACATCAGGTAGAATGGGGTTTGCGTAGACAAGCATATTTGGGGTGGGGACAGATTCCCCTCTTAATAGTGGTTGTGGAATGCTATGCAGTAGGGGGCATCTGAGTATGAAACAGTTAAAGGGGTGTAGTGAGGGAAGGGGGGGTCTGGGCAGGGCAGGGTTTCGGGACGCGTACATCGCCCACACAACCCTACCCCTCTTCCCCTCAGTTTGTCTCCTTACACACATATCAAATTTCTGGGAATTTATAAAAAATAATAATTAGACCTGAGGTTTTATAGATAATATGGGGGAGGGATTAAGTTACTCTATGAATTTGGGCCCTAGCAAAATAACAAAAGGAAATTTTGGGGTAAAATTTACGTTAATTTTTAAGGGAATGATAATTATTTAAGGCCCGGGCCCGAGCGGGCGCAATTTCATTACAATGCCCCCTTTTGTGTTTTAGCTAATAGAATAAGGTTGGATTCTGAGGGGGCCCCCTCCCTGATCCTAGATTTTTATCTTCATATTTTTTATGTGAGTGGGATTGTGGTCTGAAAAAACGTTAATTTTAAAGGGGAAGTGCCCAAATATACTAAAAATTTGTTCCAAGGACCCCACAAGAGCTAGAGCCTCTTTCTCAATAGGGGATTAATTTTTCTGGTGTCGTTTAAGCTTAGATGAATAGTAACATATAGGATGGAGAATGTCAGTGGATGTTTGACTGTTGGAGCAGCCCCAGCGCCCACTGCATAACCACTCGCATCTATATGTAAAAAGAGGGAAGATTGAAATTAGGACTTTTCAACACAGGGCGAGGATAGCAAGCGCTTCAACCTTTTGAACGGTCTGAACAATCTCTAGTCCAGTTGAACTGAACTTTGCTACTAGTAAGCTCAGTGAGGGGAGCTGCAATCTGAAAAAATTTTTGGACAGAACCCTGCGATAAATCCTCCCCATCCCCAGGAATCTCTGTACTCCCTTCCTATCCTGTGGCACTGGAAATTCAAAAAATTCAGGAACCTTACCTCAATAGGAGCAACCTCATTTGGGCCGATACAAAAGCCTAGATAGGTAATCTTGGCTTGACCAAAACTACATTTAGCTAAGTTAACAGTGAAGTTGTAGTGCGCCAGTCTCTCGAACAATGCCTAAAGACGCGTCAAGTGCTGTTCCCCACTCGTCACTATACACCACTAAGGTCGTCAAGGTAGGCTTCTACTCCTAAGTTGTGGGTCAACTCGTTCATTATACGTTGGAATGAAGAAGCCGCGTTACATAGGCCAAAAGGGGGTGACGAGGTAGTTAAACAATCCATCTTGAACAGTAAAAGCAGATATTTCATGAGCACGTTCAGTAAGCGGGACTTGATAATAGCCCCGTAAGAGATCTAAACGGCTGACAAACTGGCTCCTGACACACGGTCAATAAGGTCGTCAATGCGAGGGAGAGGATAACCATCAGGCAAGGTGACAGAGTTCACTTTCCTGTAATCAGTGCACATCCTGAAACTACCGTCAGGTTGAGGCACTAAAATACAGGGAGATCCCATGGACTTTTACTGCGCTCATAAGTCCGTGAGATAACAGAAAATCAAAACCCCTTTTTCTCAATGCTTTATGCTTTGTTGGACTCATCCTATATGGTGATTGCTTTAATGGTTTATTTCTCCCTGTACTCAACGTCATGTACACCTAGAGTAAAAACGTTTAGGAACATCACTGAACATTCAGGGGAAAAACAAAATCATGTTTTTAATATCACCAGCTTTAACAATCCCAAGGTTACTAAGAAAATCGTTAGGGACGTAAGTCATTTAATTTTCTAAACGCACCTCTATACCCTTGAGATGTCAGGTAACTGACGTTTTTTCCTCTGTCCTAGGAAGAATAGATGTAGTAGGTAGAGGACTATCGTAGTATGCCTTTAAACTGGTTAAACATGGTACACATGATTAGATTTCTTTTCCCAGGGGTACGTACCAAATAATTTACGTCGCTAAGCCTTTTCACTACTTCCGGGGACCATCATACCTGGCTTGTAGAGCATGACCTGGTACTAATTTCCGAGCCATCACCTTATCTCCTGCTTTAAAAGAACGAGAGACAGCCACGCTTGTCATAATGTTTCTTCATTCTAGCTTGGGCTGAAACTAGGTTTTTTTGAAGCTAGCTCTCTACGGCTGTCAAATGTTGCTGCATTAATGATGTGATGTGCTCAATGAATGGATTTGATTTTCCTGCCCACACGTCTTTACCTGCGAGAGGACCAAGCACTTGGTGTCCGAATATTAATTCAAACGGACTAAACCCGAGACTTTCTTGCTCACTTTCTCCATAGCGAACAGAAGAAAAGGTATAAACCCCCATCCCAGTCTCTAGAAAAATGTTTCACAAAAAGCTCACATCATGGACTTCAGTGTCTGATGAAATCTCTCTAGAGTACCTTGTGACTGTGGATGATAACTGGTTGAAAGTACAGACTTTATTCCTAGGTGGGATAATGCTTCTCGAAAGATCTTAGAATGAAGTTATATCCCTGATCTGATTGTATCTCTCGTGGCAATCCAACCCGGGAGAAAAATTTCATCAGCGCTCTCCAATAGCACGAGCATTAATTTTTCTCATTTGGAATAGCTTCGGGATAGCGTGTTCAGCGTCCATAATAGTAAAAAAAGTATTGGTTTCCTAGTTTGGTTCTAGGCAAAGGACCAACACAATCAATAATAAAAACGTGAAATGGTTCACCATCCACGGAGGGAATGAGAGGTGCAGGTGGAGGTGTGTACGCTGGCTTGCCTGCACTTGACCAATGGAAAAATCGCAATGATCAAGC
>NC_069446.1:37804253-37853114 GCF_026875155.1 Cherax quadricarinatus | reverse complement strand
CGGAAAAACCCTTGACGCCCGTTTTCCCAGACACTTTCGAGTTGTGACGCTCCCTGTGTCACACGCAACTTATCCGTGTAATGACGCTCCATCTCAACCGTGTCACTACTTGACACCCTTTTCTCTGTGTCACACGACACTCCAACTCTCCGTGTCACACGACACCCTTTTCTCTGCGTAATGACGCTCCTTCTCAGCCGTGTCACTACTTGACACCCTTTTGTCTGCGAAATTTGACGCTCCTACTCTCCGTGTCACACGACACCCATTTCTCTGCGTCATACACTTTCTCAACGGTGTCACCCTTGACACCCTGCGACACACTCACAGCATCTTTCTCGAGGCCAATCACATAACACTATTCAATGTACACTACGACCATACCTTCTTTAGTGTCACACGACACCCTTTTCTTCTCAGTGTTCCACTACGGTCCTATAGCATATCTTAGTGTGATACTCCGCATACTTCCTTAAGTGTCACACTACGGTCCTAGCCCAGTTCAGTGTCACACTCCAACCTTTTCTTCACGTAATGTCCCACTAAAACAGCATCCGATGACTTGGCCCACAGTTGACCAACGTAGGCGGTGAGTCCGCAGACATCACCGGTAGTCCCTGTAAAATACTCTCTAAGGCCGGTAGAAGTACACCGTAAGATGGTCTGGTGAGTACTGTCTACCGCCTTCAAGACCAGTTGACACACCGCAAGGAGGTTCGGTTAATCCTGCTTGCAGAACACCATGCTGCAAGCTCACTGAATGCGGCCGTCAAGTAACTGAGGCCATCAGACTCAGTGAGCTGCGGTGAGCGGTTCTTCTAAAATCAGTAGAAGCCAGTAGAATACTCTCTACTGCCAGTAGATGTGTACCATTAGGTGTTCTGGTAACTATTGCTTAGATGCGTACCGTGAGGTGTTCAGGTACTTACTGCTTCTAAGGCCAGTAGATGTGTACCATTAGGTGCTCTGGTAACTACTGCTTAGATGCGTACCGTGAGATGTTCAGGTACTTACTGCTCTAAGACCGGCTCAGCAGTCCCCACAATGGGTTTGATGACGTACCCAGTGGTACTGCCGGCCGGCAGGTTAACTATTTAACCACTAGTATGGCAGGGGGCTGTAACAGTCAAGATCCTGGTTTTCATTATCCTTGTGGTCAAGATCCTGGTGGTCAAGATCCTCGCGGTCGTTATCCTGTTGGTCAAGATGCTGGTGGTCAATATCCTGGTGGTCAATATCCTTATGGTCAAGATGCTGTTGATCAAGATCCTGGTGGTCAAGATCCTAGTGGTCAAGGTCCTGGTGGCTGTTATCCTGGTGGTCAAGATGCTGGTGGTCAATATCCTGGTTGTCAATACCCTTATGGTCAAGACGTTGGTGGTCAAGATCCTGGTGGTCAAGATCCTTTTGGTCAAGATTCTGGTGGTCAAGATCCTGGTGGTCAAGATCCTCTTGGCCAAGGTCCTGGGGGTCAAGATCCTTGTGATAAAGATCCTGGTGGTCAAGATCTTGGTGGTCATTATCCTCTTGGTCAAGATCCTGGTGGTCAAGACCCTGGTGGTCAAGATCCTGGTGGTCAAGATCCTGGTGGTCAAGATGCTCGTGGTCAAGTTCTTTACGTAGGTCAAGATTAAGGTGGTCTTTATCCTCTTGGGTCAAGATTCTGGTGGTCAAGACCCTTGGGGCTCAGTCCTGGTGGTCAAGATCTTGTGGTCAAAATTGGTGGCTTTCAAGATCTTCGGTGGTCAAGTCCTGGTGTCATTATTGCTCTTGGGTCAAAATCCTGGTGGTCAAGTAGCCTGGTGGTCAAGATCACGGGTGGTCATTATCCTGGTGGTCTTATGCTCTTGGTCAAGATCCTGGTGGTCAAAAACCGAAGTGGTCAGTATCCTGGTGGCCATTCCCCCACCTGTGGTGGTCAGTATCCTGGTGGTCAGTATCCTGGTGGTCAGTATACCTTGTGGTCATTATCTGGTGGTCAGGTATCCATGGTGGTCATTATCATGGTGGTCAGTATCTGGGCTGGTCAGTATTCCTGGTGGTCATGTATCCTGGTGGTCAGTTCATGGTGGACTTTATCCTGGTGGTCCTTATCTGGTGGTCAGTATCCTGGTTGGTCAGTATCCTGGTGGTCAGTATCCTGGTGGTCAGTATCCTGGTGGTACATTATCATGGTGGTCATTATCCTGGGGTCGTATCCTGTGTGGTCAGTATCATGACGTGGTCAGTATCTGCGTGGTCAGTATCCTGGTGGTATTATCCCTGGTGGTCATTATCTGGTGGTCATTTTCTGGGGTCTTTATCCTGGTGGTCATTATCTGGTGGTCATTATCTGGTGGTCATTATCCTGGTGGTCAGTTATCCTGCGTGGTCAGTATCCTGGTAGTCATTATCCTGGTGGTCAGTTCCTGGTGGTCAGTATCCTGGTGGGTCAGTATCCTGGTGGTCAGTAATCCTGGTGGTCAGTTTCCTGGTGGTCACAGTATCATGGTGGTCATTATCCTGGTGGTCATTTCCTGGTGGTCACCCCCCCCCCCCCTGAATCCTGGTGGTCAGTATCCTGGTGGTCATTATCCTGGTGGTCTTTATCCTGGTGGTTCAGTTATCCTGGTTGGTCATTATCCTGGTGGTCAGTATCCTGGTGGTATTATCCTGGTGGTCATTATCCGGTGGTCATTATCCTCTTGGTCAATATTAAAAAAAACACCAAAATGTTTTTACATTTGTGTTAGTAATATAAAGTTCGAGGTATACAAAAAAAAGCATTAAATAAATAAATCTTTTAATATATATAAAAAACAAATGTTCTTTGGTCTATAGGTACGTTACAATAATCAATTATTAGCATTTTAAAATAATAAAATAAAAAATTTCGTAAAACCCTACACAGGTCCACTTTACGTCAATTCTGTGTCACGATAAAATTAGTCAACTCTGTGGTCTCGACAACCCTAATGACGTCGTGTCAAACGACACTTTCCGAGTTGTGACGCTTCCCTGTGTCACTCGCAACTTATCCGTGTAAATGACGCTACATCTCAACCGTGGTCACTAATTTACACCCTTTCTCTGTGTCACACGACACCTCCAACTCTCCGTGTCACACGACACCCTTCTTCATATGCGTAATGTCGCTCCTTCTCAGCCGTGTCACTACTTGACACCCTTTTGTCTGCGTAATGACGCTCCCTACTCTCCGTGTCACACGACACCCATTCTCTTGCGTCATTACACTTTCTTCAACGGTGTCACCCTGGAACCCTGCGACACATTCACAGCGTCTTTCTCGAGGCCAAGTCTCATAAACACTATTCTATGTACCTACGACCATTACCTCTTTAGTGTCCACGACACCCTTTTTCTCTCAGTGTTCCACTACGGTCCTTTAGCTTATCTTTAGTGTGATATCCGAATACTTCCTTAAGTGTCACACTACGGTCCTAGCCCCGTTCAGTGTCACACTCCAACCTTTCTTCACGTATGTCCACTAAACAGATCCGATGACTTGGCCCACAACTGACCAATCGTAGGCGGTGGAGTCCGCAGAAATCACCGGTAGTTGTAAATACTCTCTAAGGCCGGTAGAATTACACCGTAAGATGTCTGGTGAGTACTGTCTTACCGCCTTCAAGACCAGTTGACACACCGCAAGGAGGTACGTTCGGTTAAAATCCTGCTTTGCAGAACACCATGCTGCAAGCTCACGGAATGCGGCCGTCAAGTAACTGAGGCCATCACGACTCAGTGAGCTGCGGTGGTGAGCGGTTCTTCTAAATCAGTAGAAAGCCAGTAGAGACTTCTCTATGCCAGTAGATTGTGTACCATTAGGTGTTCTGGTAACTATTGCTTAGATGCGTACCGTGAGGTGTTCACGGGTACTTACTGCTTCTAGGCCAGTAGATGTGTACAATTAGTGCTCTGGTAACTACTGCTTTGATGCGTACGTGAGATGTTCTGGTACTTACTGCTCTAAGACGGCCTCAGCAGTCCCCACATGGGTTGATGACGTACCAGTGGTACTGCCGGGCGGGCAGGTTAACTATTTAAAAAACCACTAGTATGGGCAGGGGGCTGTAACAGTCAAGTATCCTGGTTTTCATTATCCTTGTGGTCAAGATCCTGGTGGTCAAGATCTCGCGTCTTTATCTGTTGGTCAAGATGCTGGTGGTCAATATCTGGTGGTCAGTATCCTATATGGAGTACTAGATGCTGTTTGGATCAAGATCCTGGTGGTCAAGATCCTGGTGGTCAAGGTCGGGTGGCCTGTTTTTCCTGGTGGTCAAGATTGTGGTGGTTCAATTATATGGTGGTCAATATCTTATGGTCAAGGACGCTGGTGGTCAGATCATGGTGGTTCATGATCCTTTTGGTCAAGATTCTGGTGGTCAGATCATGGTGGTCAAGATCCTTCTTGGTCAAGGTCTGGGGGTCAAGATCCTTGTGATGAGATCACTGGTGGTTCAAGTTCCTGGTGGTCATTATCCTCTTGGTCAAGATCCTGGTGGTCATGGACCCTGGTGGTCAGATCCTGGTGGTCAAGATCCTGGTGGTCAAGATGCTAGTGGTAAGTTTATGTGGGTCAGCTCCTGGGGGTCATTATCATCTTGGCCAAGATTCCGGTGGTCAAGGCCCTGGTGGTTCAAGATTGGTGGTCAAGATCATTGTGGTCTCTAAGCCTGGTGGTTCAAGCTCCTGGTGGTCAAGTTCCAGGTGGTTTTATCCTCTTGGTCATGATCCTGGTGGTCAAGAACCTGGTGGTCAAAGATCTTGCCTTATGGTCAAAATCCTTATTGGTCAAGATCCTGATGGGTTAGATCCTGGTGGTCATCATCCTCTGGTTCAAGATCCCTGGTGGGACAAGATTCCTTGTGGTCATTTTCCTCTTGGTCAGGTCCTTGGCGGTCAAATTGGTGGACAAAATCCTGGTGGTCAAAAAACCATGGTGGTCAATATCTGGTTGCCATTTATCCTCTTGCGTCAAGATCCTGGTGGACAAGATCTGGTGGTCAGATGCTGGTGGCCAATATCGTGGTGGCTAATATCCTGGTGGTCAATATCCTGTTGGGACCAAGATAGATCCTGGTGGTCAAGACCCTGGTGGTCAATATCCTGTGGGGTCAAATCCTGAGTGGACAAGATCCTGGTGGTCTTTATCTTTGTTAAAGACCCTGGTGGACAAGTCCTGGTGGTCAAGATGCTGGTGATGTCAATATCATGGTTGGTATAATATCCTGTTTGTCAAGATTGGTGGACAGATCCTGTGGTAAGACTCTGGTGGTCATGATCCTGGTGATCAAGATTCGCTGGCCAAGATCCTGCTGTCAAGATCCTGCTGGTCAATATCCTGATGGTCAAGATCCTAGTGGTTATTATCCTCTTGTTCAAGATCCTAAGTGGTCAAGATACTGGTGGTCAAGATCCTGGTGGGTCAAGTTCCTGTTGGTCCATTATTCTCTTGTTCAAGCTCCTGGTGGTCAAGACCCTGTCTGGTCAAAGATCCTGCTGGTCAAGATCCTAGTGGTCATTATGCTCTTGGTAAAATTCCTGGTGGTCAAGATACTGGTGGTCAGAATCCTGGTGTTTCATTATCCTCTTGGTCAAGATTCTGGGCGGTCAAGATCCTGGTGGTCAAGATCTGGCGGTCAAGATCCTGCTGGTCAAGATCCTGTTGGTCAGGAACCTTGTGTTCATTATCTGGTGGTGAAGATCTGGTGGACAGATCCTGGTAAGTGGTCAAGACCTGGTGGTCAAAGATCCTGGTGTGTCCAAGGATCCTGGTGGTCATTATCCTCGTGGTCAAGATTGCTGGTGGACAAGATCCTGGTGGTCTGACCCTGCTGTCAAGTCCTGGTGGTCTTTATCCTCTTGGTCAAAAGATCTGTGTGGTCAAGATCCTGGTGGTCAAGTTCCTGGTGGTCCAAGATCCTGGTTGGTCAAGTTCCTGGTGTTCAAGTTCTGGTGGTCACGATCCTGGTTGTCAAGTTCCTTGTGGTCATTATCCTCTGGTCAAGATCCTCGAGGTGAGATACTGGTGGATGAGTCTGGTGGTCAAAATCCTGGTGTAAGATCCTGGTGGTCAAGAACCTAGTGTCAAATTCCTTAGTCTGGTCAAAGATTCCTGGAGGACAAGATCATGGTGATCAAGGACCCTTGTGGTCAAGATCCTTGGTTGGTCTGATCCTGGTGGTATTATCTCGTGGTCATGATTGTGGTGGACAAGAATCCTGGTGTGTTTTCAAGGCCTGCTGGTACAAGATCCTGGGGTCATTATCCTCTGGGTCAAGATTCCTGGTGGTCAAGATCCTGGTGGTCAAGTTTCCTGGTGGTCAAATGATTACTGGTGGTCAAGTTCATGGTGGGACTCAAGGATCTGGTAGATAAAGTTCTGGAGATAAAGATCCTGGTGGTCAAGATCCTGGTGGTCAAGTTCCTGGTGGACAAGATCCTGGTAGTAAAGTTCCTGGAGATCAAGTTCCTGGTGGTCAAGATCCTGGTGGTCAAGTTCCTGGCGGACAAGATCCTGGTAGTAAAGTTCCTGGAGAATTCAAGATCCTGGTAGTCAGATCCTGGTGAGTGGTCAAGATTCCTGGGACAAGATCCTGGTTAGGTAAGATCTGGAGATCAAAACCCTGGTGGTCAAGTTCCTAGTGGTCAAGATCCTGGTGGTCATTATCCTCTTGGCCAAGATCCTGGTTGTGAAGATCCTGGTGGTCAAGATCCTGGTGGTCAAGTTCCTGGTGGTCATTATCCTCTTGGTCAAGATCCTGGTGGTCAAGATCCTGGTGGTGTTCAGCCGGGTCCTGGTGGTTTTAAGCTCCTGTGGTTCAATGGATACTGGTGGTCATTATCTTCTTGGTCAAGATCCTGGTGGTCAAGATCCTGGTGGTCATGATCCTCATGGTCAAGTTCCTGGTGGTCAAGTTCCTGGTGGTCAAGTTCCTGATGGTCATTATCCTCTTGGTCAAGATCCTGGTGGTCAAGATCCTGGTGGTCAAGATCCTGGTAGTCAAGTTCCTGGTGGTCATTATCCTCTTGGTCAAGATCCTGGTGGTCAAGATCCTTGCGGTCAAGATCCTGGTGGTCAAGTTCCTGGTGGTCATTGTCCTGATGGTCAAGATCCTTGTGGTCAAGATCCTGGTGGTCAGGATCCTGGTGGTCATTATCCTCTTGGTCAAGATCCTGGTGGTCAAGATCCTGGTGGTCAAGATACTGGTGGTCAAGTTCCTGGTGGTCAATTTCCTGGTGGTCAAGATCCTGGTAGTCAGATCTGGTTGTCATGTTCCTGGTGGTGTTTCAAGTTCTGGTGGTTCAAGTTCCTGGTGGTCAAGTTCCTGGTGGTCAAGTTCCTGGTGGTCAAGTTCCTGGTGGTCAAGTTCCTGGTGGTCAAGTTCCTGGTGGTCAAGTTCCTGGTGGTCAAGTGCTGTGTGGTCAAGTTCTGGTGTCATTGCTCCTGATGGTCTAGATCCTTGTTGTCAAGATCCTGGTGGTCAAGATCTGGTGGTATTATCCTCTTGAGTCAAGATTTCCTTAGGTGGTCCAAGATCCTGGTGGTCAAGATCCTGGTGGTCTAGTCCTGGTGGTCAAGTTCCTGGTGGTCAAGTTCCTGGTGGTCAAGTTCCTGGTGGTCAAGTTCCTGGTGGTCAAGTTCCTGGTGGTCAAGTTCCTGGTGGTCAAGTTCCTGGTGGTCAAGTTCCTGGTGGTCAAGTTACTGGTGGATCAAGTTCTGGTGGTCAAGTTTCTGGTGGTCAAGATATGGTGGTTAAGTTCTGGTGGTCAAGTTCCTGAGTGGTCAAGTTCCTGGTGGTCAAGTTCCTGGTGGTCAAGATCCTGGTGGTCAAGTTCCTGGTGGTCAAGTTCCTGGTGGTCAAGTTCCTGGTGGTCAAGTTCCTGGTGGTCAAGTTCCTGGTGGTCAAGTTCCTGGTGGTCAAGTTCCTGGTGGTCAAGTTCCTGGTAGTCTTCTGGTTGAACACAAATCAGTCACAAAACATCCTTTTATTTCTTTCCTTGCACTTTCCTTCAGTCTATAAGTTACTTTATGAAGAAATATGTAGTTACCATTTCCCATTCCCAGTATGGGCAAGCATACTTGTGATGGACATTAATTTCTTATAAAAAAAGGGTGCTTCACTGGTCATCACGAGGTGGACCTGATGACTGTGGAGACACTGAAAGTCTACCTCATTATCAGGCTGCAAATCTTACTGATAAATAAGGGTTTTATAAACCCTTTTAAATTCAGTATGGGAATAGGAAATTCACAGAGAAGATCGAATCGAATCGAAGACGACGAGAGCTGTCGTAAGATAGGAAGGAAGAAGGATAAGGAAGGATGGAAATAACTGGAAAAGGATGGGAAGGAGGGGAAGAGGAGGAATCAAGGCAAGTGGCTCATCCACTTTGGGACATGTGGTACCGAAGTACTGGAGGTTTAGATGAAGAGGCTTATGTGATGTCGGTACTTAGCTAACTAGGAGAGGATGACGAAGGCGGCGGCAGGAGCTGGGAGTGTCTGAAGGAAGCAAGCAGGTTGAGTTGTATTGGTAGTGGTCAGCTTGAGGTGTGTTAAGTTACTGTCCCATTAGAAAGAGTCTGGAACTTCTGTGTTGTCATGTGCCTGATTCTAAATTTGCAATCTTGGTCGATCTTTGGAGAATTAAGGACATTGATGAGTTCTCTAAGGTAGAGAAAACGTGCTGGACAAACGACGTACTTGACTTGGAAATAAATGGTATAAAATACCGACACAATGGAAATATAAACACATATGCAGTATAATGTGATCCTTTATTGACTACGTTTCGCCCACACAGTGGGCTTTTTAAAGTCACAAACAGAAACTGTTTTGTGACTTGAAAAGCCCACTGTGTGGGCGAAAACGTAGTCAATAAAGGACAATTATACTGATATGTGTTTATATTCCCACGTACTGACTTCTTCACTCTGGAGGAGAGATCAATGTGTGTGCCATCCATTTCCTTTAGGATAATCAGGAGTAGTGTAAGAAAGCGAATCCACGTATCATATTATTTTTTTGTTTCATCCTTAGAGTAATAGACAGGTGGAAGTCGTTGATTGGTCATTTCAAGAAAGGTTTAAGGTTGGAAAGTGTAAGATACGTTGACAACTTCAGTAGACGAATTAGAAGATGTTTCTATTGGCAAGGCTTCTGACTGGTTGGATTCAGTGAGGTGTATCTGCGGTGGAGGCTTCTCATTGGACGTCGTTGTTGGAGGTGATCGTCTCTAGTTGATGTGGGTGAAGAAGCTTCTGCCAGCAGATGGCTGATTAATCCTTGGAGAATTTGAGAATTTTCTTCAGAAGGTGGAGATGCTGGAAATGTAAATGATGGCAGGTTATTTAATGCAAATAACTCGTTGATGGTAGAGTTAAAGGATTCAGGTACAGCCATGTTTTTGCCATGTGAACGTATAGTAGACAATAGTGGATCTTCGTTACGATCCCACATGTTGGAGGAGTGATGGTGGTGGAGGCGGGCTGAGTAAATGCTTGAAGGTAATTTTGTAGTGTCTGCTTGCAACTTTGCAAATTGCGGCATACGTTGGTGTTTTGTTGGAATAGATTTTTTCTTTCTGCATCTTGTGTTGTGTATGGTGGATCATACTTTTGCAGTTTTAAACATGCTGGTGTGTTGGGCAAGCAGCGGTACAGAACTGAAAAGGTGTGTCCCTCACTACCACATGTAGTGCAGAACTGCTGGGGGTCTTTTACTGACATGCTTTTGGTGGTGTGAGATAAGAATAGCAGTTCGAGTCCACGCAATGTTGGAGTTGTAGTGGGGTACTCTCTGCTGCTATATTATGTCGAGGTTACGGTCGGCGCTGTGAGGAATATCAGTAGTAAACAGCAAGACCTTCGTTCAGAGCAGTGGCACCATGTTTCCCACGTCGTAAAGGTGACCTTGAGCATAGACGATGCAGTCGGGATTTTGGTATACTGTCAACAGTAGCCCAAGTATTTTGAGTTGTCTATAGATACTGAGTTCACAATTGGTTGAGAGGTCAAAATCTATCCAGGTTTTTTTAGGAATACTGATTTTCTTGCCCTGAGGGCAGGAGAGGATGTAACAGTAAATCATTGAGCAGTAAGAGTAGTGGTGGCTTCTGTAGTGAGTAACTTCTCTGCTTCTGCATCATCGTGACATACAACAATGAGTGCTTCTTAGAGTATCAGAATAGCGTTGAATTTAACATGCAATGCTCCCTGCACAACAGTTGCAAGAGCAAGCTTCGTTGAAACATCAACGGTACCACTGTTTGGCTTGATTTTTACACGATTTGTGTAGCTCATCGTGCAAGTCAAGGCGAAGACAACGCTGGTAAACGTTCCCCTCTCCAACGGGGATCGTAGGGAGACTGAGTACGTAAGTAGAGCTGCTATGACCTGCCGAGGCGAGAGTCAAAAGCAGAATCTGTGTCTGTGTCTGTGTCGTGTGTATCGTGTGTCACAGAGAAGATACATATTAGTAAAGGCATTTCAGGAAAAGAATAAACTTCTCTAATAGTATGCCAAATTACTTTTAATAATAGAAATGTTTGAAAAGAATTGCACTCAGAGGTGATAACACATTAGTGGTATACCATGGTAATAAGACATTGGTGGTATACATTGGGCATAACACCATTAGTGGTAACCACTTGGTATAACACAAGTGTATACCATTGGCAAAACACTTTAGTGGTATACCACTGGCATAACACATTAGTGGTATACCACTGGTATAACACATTAGTGGTATACCATGGTAAAACACTTAGTGGTATAACCATTGGTATAACACATTTAAGTGGATACCATTGGTATAACACATTAGTGGTATAGGCCATTTGGTATAACAGCACTAGTGGTATAAACTACCACACACTAACTGGTTACTTCAGTGATGGTATATTTGTTATTGGCAATTATAGCGATGATATATAAAATATACCATAGTTATACAACATTTATGTTACATTATAAAGGTTGGAATCCATGAAGAAAGTTTACCATAATGTTGGTTTACTTCTGTGTCAGTAAGCTACAGTAATACTATACAATAATGTATACAACCATAGTGAGATAGCGTCAGGATGTAAACCACAACTGGTGTTATACTACCATTATGTTATTAACTACCATTATGATTATACTACCATTATGTTATACACCATTATTTTTAATACTACCATTATGTTATACAACCAATATGTTATACACCATTATGTTTATACTACCATTATGTTATACTACCATTATGTTATACAACCTTTATGTTATCTACCATTAGGTATACCACCATTATGTTATACTACCATTATGTTATACTACCATTATGTTATACTACCATTATGTTATACTACCATTATGTTATACTACCATTATGTTTATACTACCATTAATTGTTTTACGAACATTATGTTTAAACTAACCATTATGTTATACAACCATTATGTTATACTACCATTAGTTTATACTACCATTATTTATACTACCATATGTTATACAATACCATTATGTATACTACCCATTATGTTATACTAACCATTATGTTAACAACCATTATGTTATATCTACCATTATTTTATAACTACCATTTATTTTATACTACCATTATGTTATACTACCATTATGTTATACACCATTATGGTTATACTACTACCATTATGTATACAACAATTACTTATACTACCATTATCTTATACTACCATATGTTATAACACCATTATGGTTATACTGCCAGTTAGTTATACTACCATTATGTTATACTATCATTATGTTAAACAACCATTATGTTATACTACCATTATGGTTATACTACCATTATGTTATACAACCATTATCTTATCTAACCATTATGTATAACTACCATTATGTATATACTAACCATTATGTTATACTACCATTATGTTACACTACCATTATGTTACACTGCCATTATGTTATACTACCATTATGTTATACTACCATTATGTTATACTACCATTATGTTATACTACCATTATGTTATACTACCATTATGTTATACAACCATTATCTTATACTACCATTAACATATACTACATTAGTCATACTATACCATAATGTTTAACTCCATTATGTTATAACTACCATTATGTTATACTACCATTAATGTTTACACTACATATGTTACCACTACCATTATGGTTACATAACCCATTATTTTATACTACCATTATGCTATATACTACCATTAATGGTTTATACCTACCATTATTTGTTTATACTACCATTATGTTGTACTACCATTATGTTAACTACCATTATTGTTATACTACCATTATGTATACTACCATTATGTTATTCTTACCATGGGTTATACTACCATTATGTTATACTACCATTATGTTATACTACCATTGTGTTATACTACCATTATGTTATACTACCATTATGTCATACTACCATTATGTTATACTACCATTATGTTTATTACTACCATTGTGTTATAATACCAATTATGTTTATACTACCAATGTGTTATACTACCATTGTGTTATACCTACCTGTGTTATACTACCAATTGTGTTATACACCATATGTTATAACTACCATTATGTTATACTAACTTATGTTATACTATACCATTATGTATACTACCATTATGTTATACTACCATTATGTTCATACCATATGTTACAACTACCTTATGTTATACTACCATTATGTTATACTACCATTATGTTATACTACCATTATGTTACACTACCATTATGTTATACTACCATTATGTTATACTACCATTATGTTATACTACCATTATGTTACACTACCATTATGTTACACTACCATTATGTTATACTACCATTATGTTATACTACCATTATGTTATACTACCATTATGTTATACTACAATTAATTACACTACCGATTATGTTTAAACTACCATTATGTATACTACCAATTATGTTTTATACTACCATATGTTACACTACCATTATGTTATACTACCATTATGTTATACTACCATTATGTATACTACATTATGTTAACTACCATATGTTTTAACTACCATTATGTTATACTACCATTATTTTACACTACCATTATGTAATACTACCTTTAAGTTATACTACCATTATGTTTATACTACATTATGGTTATACTACCATTATGTTAACTACCATATGTTATACTACCATTATTTAACACACTACCATTATGTTATACTACCATTATGTTTACTACCATTATGTTTTACACTTACCATTTATGTATACTACCATTAGTTATACTACCATATATGTTAACTACCCATTAATGTTACACTACCATATGTTATACTACCATTATGTTATACTACCATTATGTTAACACTACATTTATGTTTAATACTACCATTATGTTATACTAACATTATGTTATACTACCATTATGTTTAACTACCATTGTGTTACCTAACTATGTTATACTACCATTATGTTATACTACCATTATGTTATACTACCATTGTGTTATACAACCATTATGTTATACTACCATTATGTTATACACCATAATGTTTATACTACCATAATGTATACTACCATTATTTTTATACTACCATTATGTTATACTACCGATTATGTAATACTACCCATATGTTATACTACCATTATGTTTATAACAACCATAATGTTATACTACCATTATGTTATACAACCATTATGTTATACTACCATTATTTAACTACCATTAGTTATTCTACCATTATGTTATACTACCATTATGTTTATACTACCAATGTTACACTACCATTATGTTATAACTACCATTATGTTATATACCAGTATGTTATACTATCCATTATGTTATACTACCACTATGTTCTAAACTACCATTATGTTATACTTCACCATTATCAGTTATACTACCATTTATGGTTATACTACCATTATGTTATACTACCATTGAATGTTATACAACCATTATGTTTATACACCATATGTATACTAACATTATGTTACACTAACACCATTATGTTATAACTAACCATTATGTTATACACATTAATGTATACTACATTTAGTTTACACTACCATTATGTTATACTACCATTATGTTATATACTACCATTATGTTATACTACCATTCTGTTATACCTACCATTTATGTTTACACTACCATTATGTATACTACCATTATGTTATACAAACCATTATGTTTATACTATACTACCATTATGTTTATAACAACCATTTATGTTTATACACTACCATTATGTTTATCTAACTACCATTATGTTATACTACCATTATGTTATACTACCATTATGTTAAACTACCATTATGTTATACTACCATTGTGTTATACTACCATTGTGTTATACACCATTATGTTATATCTACCAATTTATGTTTCTACTACCATTGTGTTAACTACCATTGTGTTATCTACCATATGTTAAACTACCATATGTTTTATACTACCATTTATGTTATACTACCATTATGTTAACTATACCATTATGTTATACTACCATTATGTTATACTACCATTATGTTATACTACCATTATGTTATACTACCATTATGTTATACTACCATTATGTTATACTACCATTATGTTATACTACCATTATGTTATACTACCATTATGTTATACTACCATTATGTTATACTACCATTATGTTATACTACCATTATGTTATACCTAACTCACCATATTACTCTATGATGATACTCAACAATAATACAATATCAAAATGTTATACTCGCATTATTTATATCTTTACTATATCGCTGAGTGCATTAACTCCAACAAAGCAATTTCTTAAACAAAACAAAAAAAAAGTGAAGAGAGCGGTGATGACCTGATGACCATGGCAGTCATCCTAATTATCCGGCTGCCAATCTTCCTGATTAATGAAGGTTTTTAAACCCATTTAAACCTCCATGCCAGGTGGTGGCCATTAAGGCTGGTCCATAGCGTCTATAAATATTGATACTAACACATGTAATATACTGTGGATTCAAAACAAATTGTTGAGTTTACCACATTGTTTCAGCTGTCTTGTTCACGACTTTACTTCTGCTGCCCAAACTTATCCACTATTTTCCAGAATTTTCACCTTCAAATACTAACATACTCAGCGTTTATTTTTCCCGGCATTTTAGTCGACTTTTACACACGCATGACTACGGAGGAAAGATTCTTATTCCACTTCCCATGGATATAAAAGTGGAAACATGTATTAGCTTACCAAGAACTATAAGATAAAATCAAAAGAAAACTCAGATGATTGTGTATATATTAAAAGAGTACATGTATAATGTAGTGTGAGCTAAGTGTAAAGTAGAAGTAGCAAGACGTACCTGTAATCTTGCATATTTATGATACAAACAAAAGACACCAGCAGTCCTACCATCATATAAAACACTTAAAGGCTGTTTGTTTTATACTCCTTGGAAGGACGGTAGTACCCTCCCTGGGTGGTTGCTGTCTACCAACTACTACCAAGACGGTAGTACCTCCCTGGTGGTTGTCTGTCTACCAACCTACTACCACAGGACGTAGTAACCTCCGTGGTTGCTGTCTACCACCTACTACCACAGGACGTGTAGTAACCTCTCTGGGTGGTTTGCTTCTACCAACCTACTACCACAGGAACGTATGTACCTCCCGGGTGGTCGCTGTCCTACCAACCTACTAACCACAGGACGGTAGTACCTCCCTGGGTGGTTGCTGTCTACCAACCTACTACCACAGACGGTATACTCTCCCTGGGTGTGTGATGTCTACGCAACCTACTACCACAGGACGGTTAGTACCCATCCCGGTGGTTGCTGTCTACCAACCTACTACCACAGGACGTAGTACCTCCCTGGGTGGTGATGTTTACCAATCCTACTAACTACCATAGGACGGTAGTACCTCCCTGGTGGTTGCTGTCTACCATCCTACTAACCACAGGACGGTAGTACCTCGCCTGGTTGGGTGATGTCTACCAACCTACTACCACAGGACGGTAGTACCTCCCCCTGGGTGGTTGCTGTCTACCAAACTACTACCACAGGACGGTAGTACTCCCTGGTTGGTGATGTTTACCAACCTACTACCACAGGACGGTAGTACCTCCCGGGTGGTTGCTGTCTACCAACCTACACCACAGGACGGTAGTACCTCCCCTGGGTTGTTGCTGTCTACAAACCTACTACCACAGGAAGGTAGTACCCTCCCTGGGTGGTGATGTCTACCAACCTACTACCACAGGACCGGTAGTACCCCCTCCCTGGGTGGTTGCTGTCTAACCAACCTACTACCACAGAAGGTATGAACCTCCCTGGGTGGTGATGTTTACCAACCTACTACCACAGGACGGTATGTACCTCCCTGGGTGTTGCTGTCTACCAACCTACTACCACAGGACGTAGTACCTCCCTGGGTGTTGCTGTCTACCAACCTACTACCACAGGACGGTAGTACCTCCTCTGGTGGTAGCTGCCTTACCACCTACTACCACAGGAACGGTATACCTTTCCCTGGGTGCTTGCTGTCTAACCAACCTACTACCACAGGACGGTAGTACCGTCCCTGGGTGTTGCTGTCTACCAACCTACTACCAACAGGACGGTAAAAAAAAAAAAACCTCGCCTGTTGTGCAATAATTCTGTATGCACTTTAACTACCAACCTACTGTACAGCCACAGTCGGTAGTACCGAGGGGGGTGGGGGGGGTGGCCCCTGGGTGGTTGCTGTCAATCCAACCTACTACCACAGGACGGTAGTACATCCTGGGTGGTTGCTGTCTACAACCTACTACCCACAGGACGGTAGTACTCCCTGGGTGTTGCTGTCTACCAAACTACACCACAGGACGGTAGTACCTCCCTGGTGGTTTGCTGTCCCTACCAAACCTACTACCACAGACGGTAGTACCTCCCTGGGTGGTTGCTGCTGTCTACCAACCTACTACCACAGGACGTAGTACCTCCCTGGGTGGTTGTGTCCTCTCAATCCTACTACCACAGAACGGTATTACCTACCTCCCTGGGTGGTTGCTGTCTACCAACCTACTACCACAGGACGGTAAGTACCTCCCTGGGTGTGATGTCTACCAACCTACTACCACAGGAACGGTAGTACCTCCTGGTGGTTTGCTGTCCACCAACCTACTAACCACAGGACGTAGTTACCTCCCTGGGTGGTGATGAGTCTACCAACCTAACTACCACGGACGGTAGTACCTCCCTGGGTGTTGCTGTCTACCAACCTACTACAACAGGACGGTAGTACCTCCCTGGGTGGTTGCTGTCTACCAACCTACTACCACAGGACGGTAGTACCTCCCTGGGTGGTTGCTGTCTACCAACCTACTACCACAGGACGGTATACCTCCCTGGGTGGGTTTGCTGCTACCAACCTTCTACACACATCTTTTCAATATAAAACAAATCTTCACTATAATACAAACCTTCTCTATAATGCACATCTTCACTATAATACAAACCTTCACTATAATACACATCTTCACTATAATACAGATCTTCACTATAATACACATCTTCACTATAATACACATCTTCACTATAATACACATCTTCACTATAATACACATCTTCACTATAATACACTTCTTCCACCATAATACACCTCTCACTAAAACACAAACCTTCATTCTATAATACACATCTTCACATAATACACATCTTCACTATAATACACATCTTCACTATACACAAACTTCACTATAATACACATCTTCACTATAATACACATCTCACCTATAAAAACACAATCTCACTAAATAAAAACCTTCCTCCTATAATAACACATCTTCAACTATAAATAAAAACTTCACTATAAATACACATCTTCCACTATAATACAGATCTTCAACTATAACACACATCTTCACATAATGGCAAACCTTCACTATAATACACATCTTCACTATAATATACATCTTCACTATAACACAAACCTTCACTATAATACACATCTTCACTATAACACACATCTTCATTATAATACACATCTTCACTATAATACAAACCTTCACTATAATACATATCTCACTAATATACACATCTTCACTATAATACACATCTTCACTATAATACAAAACCTTCACTATAAACACACTTCACTATATACAACATCTCACACTATAATACAAACCTTCACTATAATACACATCTTCACTATAATACAAACTTTCTCTATAATACAACCCTCCTCTATAATACAAACCTCACTATAATACACATCATACTAAAACACACATCTTCACTATAAACACACCATCACTATAATACACTCTTCACTATAAACCTCACCTTCACTATAATACACATCTTCACTATAATACAAACCTTCACTATAATACACATCTTCACTATAATACACATCTTCACTATAATACACATCTTCACTATAATACAAACCTTCACTATAATACACATCTTCGTCTATAATACAAAACCTTCACTATAATACACATCTTCACTATAATACACATCTTCACTATAATACACATCTTCACTATAATACACACCTTCACTATAATACACACCTTCACTATAATTCACAACTTCACAATAAAACACCACCTTTCACTATCATACACATCTTCACTAAATACAAACCTTCACTAATAATTAAACACATCTTCACTATAATACACATCTTCACTATAATACACATCTTCACTATAATAAACACCTCACTATAATACACACCTTCACTATAATACACATCTTCACTATAATACACACCTTCACTATAATACACATCTTCACTATAATACAAACCTTCACTATAATACACATCTTCACTATAATACACATCTTCACTATAATACACATCTTCACTATAATAAACACCTTCACTATAATACACATTTTCACTATAATAAACACCTACACTATAATACACATCTTCACTATAATACAAAACCTCATCTATAATACACATCCTTCACTATAATACACATCTTCACTATAATACAAACCTTCACTATAATACACATCTTCACTATAATACACATCTTCACTATAATACACATCTTCACTATAATAAACACCTTCACTATAATACACATCTTATCTTCCTATAATAAAACACCTACAATTATGATACACATCTTCACTAAAATACAAACCTTCACTATAATACACACCTCACTATAATACACACATTCTCTATAATACACATCTTCATATAATATACACCTTCACTATAATACACACCTTCACTGTAATACACATCTTCACTATAATACACCATCTTCACTATAATACACATCTTCACTATAATACACATCTTCATCTAATAATACAAAGCTTCACCAAAATACCCTCTTCACTATAATGCTAACCCTTCACTATAATACAAACCTTCATATATAAATATATATTATATAATATAATAATATATAATATATATATATATATAATATATATATAATATATATATATATATATATCTTGTTTTCTAAGGTAACTTACTTATTTCAGGTATGCTATAAGTGTCGACCTGCTTTGGGGAAGCTTAGTAAACTCTTAAATTTAATTAAAGAAGAAGATAAAAAATGAATATTCTTAAATTGTTACAAAAGCTTTTCAGGGGCCATGTGGAGACTGCCAGGCCAAAGGCTGATCTGGAGGCTGCCTGGCGTATGGCTAAACAGCAGGCAGCCATTCGTGAGGCTGAACTGGAGGCCGTCATGCGTAAGGCAAAGCTAGAGGCCTTCAGGCTTGAGGGTGAGTTGCAGGCAGCCAGGCGTGAGGCTGTTCTGGAGGCCGCCTGGCATAAGGCTGAGCTGGAGGCAGCCAGTCGTAAGGCCGAACTGGAGGAGGCCAGACGTAAGGCTCAGCTGGAAGCTGCCAGGCGTAAGGCTGATATGGAAATCTCCAGGTTATAGGCTGAGCTGGAGGCCACTAGGCATGAAGGTGAGGCAGAGATCACCTGGCGTAGGGCTGAGCTGGAGGCCGCCAGGCTTAAGGCTGAAATGAATACCGCCAGGCGTGAGGTTGAGTTGGAGGCTGCCAGGCATGAGGCCTAGCTGGAAACCTCCAGGCTTAAGGCTGGACTGGAGGTTGCAAGGTGTGCGGTCGAGGAGGCCGCCAGGAATCTGGCTGAGGAGGCCGCCAGCTGTGTTGCTGAGGAGGCCGCCGGGTGTGTTGCTGAGGAGGCCGCCAGCTGTGTTGCTGAGGAGGCCGCCAGCTGTGTTGCTGAGGAGGCCACCAGCTGTGTTGCTGAGGAGGCCACCAGCTGTGTTGATGAACAGGCCGCCAGCTGTGTTGCTGATGTGGCCTCCAGCTGTGTTGCTCAGGAGGCCACCAGCTGTGTTGATGAACAGGCCGCCAGCTGTGTTGCTGAGCATTCCACCAGCTGTGTTGCTGATGTTGCTCAGGAGGCCACCAGCTGTGTTGATGAACAGGCCGCAAGCTGTGTTGCTGAGCATTCCACCAGCTGTGTTGCTGAGCATTCCACCAGCTGTGTTGCTGATGTGGCCTCCAGCTGTGTTGCTGAGGAGGCCTCCAGGTCTCTACTGAAAGAACTGCCAAAAGCAGTACCTTCAGTAGAGATGTCACAAAATTTTTCTGTTTGTACCTTCGAGGAGCTAACCCAGCGTTTCGAACAATATCCTTGGCAGGAGGTTGGTAGTGGAGTAAGCTCCACTGTTTTCCGCATAGACCTCGAAGATCGAACAGTCTGTGCCAAAAGGGCAAATAACCAAGTATACAAGAAATACTTTAAGAAAGAAGTTGCCTTTCTTCAGCGACTTGATGGTGCCGGTGGCGCCCCTATTCCACTATGTATGTCCACTGATCCTGCTGTCCTCGTTATGTCTTATAGGGGCGACACACGTCTTGATGATTTCCTTGAGAAATGTTCTCTCAGGCAAAGCATTCACGCTCTAATCAAATTGACGAATTCCTTGAACGAGATTCACAGCAGGGGTGTTCTGCATAGTGATCTTAAAATGGATAACGTCGTGATTCAGAACCAGGATGATCCAGATAATTTTACAGTTAATATAATTGATTATGGATTAGCACATCGCCTGGGAGCCAATCGAAAAATATTCCACACCGTAAGTCGCCACTACCCTCCCGAGGCTTATTGCCCAGGGAAAGCATCACGAACTTTTGATATTTTTTCATTAGGAAATATTTTCTTTCACACGTGTTCAATACTGATGGTTAAAAAATGTCCTAAAGGTCTATTGCCTCTGGCTCAGTCAATGATGAGTGAGTCACAGATGAAGCGTCCCAACCTCAAATCCATCATTAATCGTCTGACAAAAATTCTGGAAGGAATTAATGATAATGATAAAGAGGAGGATACGTCTGATGATGATTTAGAAATGTTAGAAGCAATGCTTTGCAATGTGTTTAAAGCCCCTCCCCAAATGTTTGGTGTCCCACCTGTGTGAGAGCCAGGATCAGATATACCAACTTACTGTGAGGTATGGTGTGTCCCACCTGTGTGATAGCCAGGATCAGATATACTAACTGACACTGACTGTGAGGTATGGTGTGTCCCACCTGTGTAAGATGAAAAAAAAAAAAAAAAAAAAAAAAAAAAAAAAAAAAAAAAAAAAAAAAAAAAAAAAAAAAAAAAAAAAAAAAATAAGGAACTCGATGAGCAGCCACCTCCACGTGGTGAGTTCTGGGTATTTTGTGTGACTGTCAGAATGTACTGTCAGACAAGATAGCTGAGAGCTGCTCTCAGTGTACATTGTCTTTTGAACATTGTATACTGTAAACTACCAGTAATTAAATATCAGTGACTCTCCTTATAAACGAAATTAATGATGCTTACAAGTGATTTTCCGTCGCATGAAGAAAATATTATTCATTGCCAAAATTCCACCTTTCAAATATTATTTTCATTTTATCAGGATTTTTTATTTGTATTGAAATTTGGCATAACTTTAATTTTTTCTTCATTCGCATATATATTTTTACAACATTTTCTCCAGAAATTTCTCAATATATTACTCACGTTTTTTTTCTTGTTGTCAATTTTATTGATCATCTTGTCTTTTATAGACCTGACTCACATAATCGTATTGACACTACTGCATACAAACCATTTTCAACACGACTCCTCACATCAGGTAATTTTTTTAGGATTTTTTTCCGTTTTTTTATTGCTATTCCTTGTATTATTCTTTCTAATATAATAATTGACGATTTGGCATCATATGAGAGTGGGCGGAGCTTATACGTAGACTTTAAGCCAATCAGGAACCGTCTGGCAACATTGCTGCTCTGGGGAGGCAGATTTATTGATTTATTTATTTATTTTTTGTCATTGCAAACAGTACATTGAGATTTTATATTTTATAATCGTGGGTTGCAATGCAAAGAGAGTCTCTATTATGCCCAGGCATTATGGGCCAACTTAACATTATTGGTTTACAGTCTACTTAACACTAAGGATTATATCATAATTGTACAGTAGGATAGTAATTATTTCATAGTTGTGCAACAGATTATTAATTATAAGTGAATCAAATTTATATAAACAAAGGATATATCCATATAGTCTATAATGCGTTCTGTGAAAACAATGATTCAATTATATTCGTGTCAACAATGGATAAAAGGTCCAAAGTGATTGTTGAAGTTATGATGTGGGAGAACATAAGTGAGTACGTGTGTACTGAGTATTTAGCATTTAGTCTAAGGTGATTAAGTAAGTTAAATTGATTTTCAGACCGGGTTACTTTAATATCTTCTGGTAATGAATGCCAGTGGGGGGGGGGGGGGGGCCCTTATGTTTACCTGGAGTTTACCTAAGAGAGTTCCGGGGGTCAACGCCCCCGCGGCCCGGTCTCTGTGACCAGGCCTCATGGTGGAACAGGGCCTGATCAACCAGGCTGTTACTGCTGGCTGCACGTAACCCAACGTGCGAGCCACAGCCCGGCTGGTCAGGTACCGACTTTAGGTGCTTGTCCAGTGCCAGCTGGACTATCTTATTGAAACTTACGCACAATAACGTTTACGAACACTACTTCACGTACACCAAAAATTAAAGAAATCGGACGAGAAAAAAAAGGGTCGAAATTTTAATTGCCTCCCTTAAACCACAAGTAGGTGTGTACAAGTAGGTAAGCACACACACACACACACACACACACACACACACACACACACACACACACACACTCAGATACATTAGTGAAGATGAATGCGAGTATCTTCGGAATCCTTACAACGCAAATGCTCGGGTGTTGCTGGCTGAGAAAGCTATTCATGAGGAGCTGGAAGAACTCCGACTTGATGATTCTGCAAGTGATGAATATTCTGAAAAGAATTTATGTGATTCTTAGTGTGAGACGCTAAACGGGTTGCTGAAGCCGCTATTCAAGCACTACGGTTATTCCCATCAACATGGCTTTGTGAGTTAGCATTTTAAGTGTTGCTGGGGATTAAGTCAAAGACTAGATCAAATCTCTCAAAGGCAACTGATTATATTCGTCGTGCAGTTTGGCTAAAGTTTTCCCTCGTATTATTGACTTGTTGCCGAAAAACAGGTGCATTCTGCACATTAGTATTCGTATCTTTAGTTTTAGTATATTATTTTAAAAAGTTTTGGCTACTTTTAACTGTAATAATATATATATAGTGGAACGGGCATGGGGGAGATAAATATATTTTACCAATACACTGAGTTCAAGTTATCGATGTTATCATAGTATATAATCTCTACACATACAGATTTCAGAGAAAATAATATAAATATCTATAATTTTGTAAATTTTTGATTTCCTTAAATTTTTAAAGGTACATGGAACATGTCACAATGTCCAAGGGGTACAAGCTGAAGTCTACCACAGGGTTGGAAACCCCTTTGATAGACTGCAGCTTGGTTGTGAAGCATTCTGCAATTAAAGTAGTCTTACGCCAGTGAACTTTCTGCTGTCACTTAAGGTTGAACGGCGTAATAATGAAGACGGATGTTAAGAGAATAGCGTGTAATAACCACTTACGGAAGCAGTGCCGGAATGTTAAGAGATAGCATTAATAGCACTATCGGAAGTCAGCGACGGATGTAAGAGATAGCAATGTAATAACACCTACGAAGCATGACGGATTTTAAGAGATAGCGTGTAATAACACTACAGAAGCAGCGACGGATGTTAAGAGATAGCATGTAATAACACTACAGAAGCAGTGACGGATTTTAAGAGATAGCGAGTAATAACACTACAGAAGCAGTGACGGATGTTAAGAGATAGCGAGTCGACTGACTTAAGAAATCGTAATGACCGCGGGTTCAATCCCGGCCGGGGGTATGGTTTAGATAGCGAGTAATAACACTACAGAAGCAGTGACAGATGTTAAGAGATAGCGAATAATAACACTACGGAAGCAACTTGGTTTTCTCTCTCCATCACGTTGATGGATAATCTAGTCCCAACGTAGTCCCAGTATGGCAAGCATACTTGTGATGGACCATTAAATTTCTTATATAAAAAAAGGGTGCTTCACTGGTCATCATGAGGTGGACCTGATGACTGTGGAGACACTGAAAGTCTACCTCATTATCAGGCTGCAAATCTTACTGATAAATTAAGTTTTTAAACCCTTTTAAATTCAGTAAGGAATAGAAATTCACATAAAGAGAAGATCGAATCGTAATCGAAACGACAGAGCTGTCCGTAAGATAGGAAGGAAGAAGGATAAGGAAGGATGGAAATAACTGGAAAAGGATGGGAAGGAGGGGAAGAGGAGGAATCAAGGCAAGTGGCTCATCCACTTTGGGACATGTGGTACCGAAGTACTGGAGGTTTAGATGAAGAGGCTTATGTGATGTCGGTACTTA
This sequence comes from Cherax quadricarinatus, assembly GCF_026875155.1. NCBI lineage: Eukaryota > Metazoa > Arthropoda > Malacostraca > Decapoda > Parastacidae > Cherax > Cherax quadricarinatus. Next base: position 37,828,334 of record NC_069446.1, on the reverse strand, counting down.
GCTAACTAGGAGAGGATGACGAAGGCGGCGGCAGGAGCTGGGAGTGTCTGAAGGAAGCAAGCAGGTTGAGTTGTATTGGTAGTGGTCAGCTTGAGGTGTGTTAAGTTACTGTCCCATTAGAAAGAGTCTGGAACTTCTGTGTTTGTCCATGTGCCTGATTCTAAATTTGCAATCTTGGTCGATCTTTGGAGAATAAGGAACATTGATGAGTTCTCTAAGGTAGAGAAAACGTGCTGGACAAACGACGTACTTGACTTGGAAATAAATGGTATAAAATACCGACACAATGGAAATATAAACACATATGCAGTATAATGTGATCCTTTATTGACTACGTTTCGCCCACACAGTGGGGCTTTTTAAAGTCACAAACAGAAACTGTTTTGTGACTTGAAAAGCCCACTGTGTGGGCGAAAACGTAGTCAATAAAGGACAATTATACTGATATGTGTTTATATTCCCACGTACTGACTTCTTCACTCTGGAGGAGAGATCAATGTGTGTGCCATCCATTTCCTTTAGGATAATCAGGAGTAGTGTAAGAAAGCGAATCCACGTATCATATTATTTTTTTGTTTCATCCTTAGAGTAATAGACAGGTGGAAGTCGTTGATTGGTCATTTCAAGAAAGGTTTAAGGTTGGAAAGTGTAAGATACGTTGACAACTTCAGTAGACGAATTAGAAGATGTTTCTATTGGCAAGGCTTCTGACTGGTTGGATTCAGTGAGGTGTATCTGCGGTGGAGGCTTCTCATTGGACGTCGTTGTTGGAGGTGATCGTCTCTAGTTGATGTGGGTGAAGAAGCTTCTGCCAGCAGATGGCTGATTAATCCTTGGAGAATTTGAGAATTTTCTTCAGAAGGTGGAGATGCTGGAAATGTAAATGATGGCAGGTTATTTAATGCAAATAACTCGTTGATGGTAGAGTTAAAGGATTCAGGTACAGCCATGTTTTTGCCATGTGAACGTATAGTAGACAATAGTGGATCTTCGTTACGATCCCACATGTTGGAGGAGTGATGGTGGTGGAGGCGGGCTGAGTAAATGCTTGAAGGTAATTTTGTAGTGTCTGCTTGCAACTTTGCAAATTGCGGCATACGTTGGTGTTTTGTTGGAATAGATTTTTTCTTTCTGCATCTTGTGTTGTGTATGGTGGATCATACTTTTGCAGTTTTAAACATGCTGGTGTGTTGGGCAAGCAGCGGTACAGAACTGAAAAGGTGTGTCCCTCACTACCACATGTAGTGCAGAACTGCTGGGGGTCTTTTACTGACATGCTTTTGGTGGTGTGAGATAAGAATAGCAGTTCGAGTCCACGCAATGTTGGAGTTGTAGTGGGGTACTCTCTGCTGCTATATTATGTCGAGGTTACGGTCGGCGCTGTGAGGAATATCAGTAGTAAACAGCAAGACCTTCGTTCAGAGCAGTGGCACCATGTTTCCCACGTCGTAAAGGTGACCTTGAGCATAGACGATGCAGTCGGGATTTTGGTATACTGTCAACAGTAGCCCAAGTATTTTGAGTTGTCTATAGATACTGAGTTCACAATTGGTTGAGAGGTCAAAATCTATCCAGGTTTTTTTAGGAATACTGATTTTCTTGCCCTGAGGGCAGGAGAGGATGTAACAGTAAATCATTGAGCAGTAAGAGTAGTGGTGGCTTCTGTAGTGAGTAAACTTCTCATGCTTCTGCATCATCCGTTACATACAACAATGAGTGCTTTTAGAGTATCAGAATAGCGTTGAATTTAACATGCAATGCCCCTGCACAACAGTTGCAGAGCAAGCTTCGTTGAAACAACAACGGTATCCACTGTTTGCTTGGATTTTACACACATTTTGTGTAGCTCATCGTGCCAAGTCAAGGCGAAGACAACGCTGGTAAACGTTCCCCTCTCCAACGGGGAGCGTAGGGAGACTGAGTACGTAAGTAAGCTTGCTATGACCTGCCGAGGCGAGAGTCAAAAGCAGAATCTGTGTCTGTGTCTGTGTCGTGTGTATCGTGTGTCCACAGAGAAATACATATTGTAAAGGCAATTTCAGGAAAAGAATAAACTTCTCTAATAGTAATGGCCACAATTACTTTTAATAATAGAATGTTTGAAAAGAATTGCACTCAGAGGTGATAACACATTAGTGGTATACCATGGTAATAAGACATTGGTGGTATACATTGGGCATAACACCATTAGTGGTAACCACTTGGTATAACACAAGTGTATACCATTGGCAAAACACTTTAGTGGTATACCACTGGCATAACACATTAGTGGTATACCACTGGTATAACACATTAGTGGGTATACCATGGTAAAACACTTAGTGGTATAACCATTGGTATAACACATTTAAGTGGATACCATTGGTATAACACATTAGTGGTATAGGCCATTTGGTATAACAGCACTAGTGGTATAAACTACCACACACTAACTGGTTACTTCAGTGATGGTATATTTGTTATTGGCAATATAGCGATGATATATAAAATATACCATAGTTATACAACATTTATGTTACATTATAAAGGTTGGAATCCATGAAGAAAGTTTACCATAATGTTGGTTTACTTCTGTGTCAGTAAGCTACAGTAATACTATACAATAATGTATACAACCATAGTGAGATAGCGTCAGGATGTAAACCACAACTGGTGTTATACTACCATTATGTTATTAACTACCATTATGATTATACTACCATTATGTTATACACCATTATTTTTAATACTACCATTATGTTATACAACCAATATGTTATACACCATTATGTTTATACTACCATTATGTTATACTACCATTATGTTATACAACCTTTATGTTATCTACCATTAGGTATACCACCATTATGTTATACTACCATTAAATGTTATACTACCATTATGTTATACTACCATTAATGTTATACTACCATTATGTTATACTACCATTATGTTTTTGGGTCCTGAAAAGTTGCAATGTAGTGTATTTAGAATGAAACAATCATAAAAATCGCAATTTTTGGAGAAAAAAAAAGCAAATTGCCATCGGGTCAGTAGGCCTGTTGCAGTGGTCCTTCTTTCTTATGTTCTTATGTCTTTTTGATGAAAGTAAGGAAAAAAATTACATTTTTGGAAAAACATACTTAGAAATATGATAGAAACAAGCTAATTACATCAACATATTGCCCAGAATTTTGCACTATTTTTTGCATTTTTTTCCCCATAATTTTTCAATTTTCCTTTTTCATTACTCTTAAAAACATTAGCTCCCTCCTGAAGGTTTATAAACTATAGATGGAGACAGTAAGGGTAAGACAAACAACTACTGGTATAAAGATTGGCAAGTAAGAATATAGGCAATGATATTTAAGAGGTATGGAGCAGATTTATGAAGGTAGTGATAGTGTTCAGCAGAAGTGTGTAGTTACAGGAAAAAGGGTACAGGAGGAAAGAAGACATTAGTGGAATGATGAGGTAAAGAGAGTAGTAAGAGAGAAGTTACCATATGAGAGGTTTTTACAAAGTAGAGGTGATACAAGGAGGGAGGAATACATGTATATGAAGAGTGGTGAAGGAATGTAAGAGAAGAGCATATAACAGAGTGAGTGAGATACTATCAACAGATTTTGCTGAGAATAATAAAAAGTTTTGGAGCCAGATTAATAAGTTAAGAAAGCCTAGGGAACGAATGGATTTGACAGTTAAAAATAGGAGAGGAGAATTATTAGATGTAGAGTTGGAAGTATCCGGAAGACGGAAAGAATATTTTCAGGAACTATTAAATGCTGATGACAATGAGGAAGCTGTGATTTCTTGCACTGGGCAGGGAGGCATAACATCTTGTAGGAGTGATTAAGAGCCATTTGTGAGAGTATGGGAGGTGCTTGAGGCAGTGGGAAGAATGAAAGGAGGAAAAGCAGCTGGGAATGATGAAATAAAGACAGGAATGATAAGAGCAGGAGGGGATATAGTTTTGGAATGGTTGGTGCTTTAATTTAATAAATGTATGGAAGAATAGAAGGTACATAGGGATTGGCAGAAAATTCCTTTGTATAAAGGCAAAGGGGACAAAAAAAATTGGAAAAATAATACAGGAATAAGCCTGTTGAGTATGCCTCTTAGAGTGTATGGAAGAGTTATTATTGAAAGATTTAAAAGTAAGACGGAGAGCAGGATCGTAGATGAACAAAGAGGCTTTAGGAAGGGAGGGGGCGTGTAGACAAGTGTTTACAGTGAAGCACATAGGTGAACAGTATTTAGATAAAATTAAAGAGGTTTTCATTGCATTTATTTATATGGAAAAGGCATATGACAGAGTGGATAGAGGAGCAATGTGGCAATTGTTGCAAATGAATGGAATAGGTGGTAGGTTACTGAAAGCGGCAAAGAGTTGTTACAAGGATAGTGATGCTCAGGTTAGAGTATATAGGAGAGAGGGAAAATATTTCCCAGTAAAAGTAGGCCTTAGACAGAGATGCGAGATGTCAACATGGTTGTTCAATATATAGATGGGGCTGTATGAGAAGTGAATGTTCGGGTGTTGGCAAGAGGTGTGGGGTTAAAAGATAAAGAATCTAACACAAAGTGGGAGTTGTCAGAGTTGCTCTTTGCTGATGACACTGTGCTATCGGAAGATTTTGAAGAGAAGTTACAAAGGTTTGTGAACGAATTTGGATGGATATGTAAAAAAAGGAAATTAAAAGTGAATGTAGAAATCAGCAAGGTGACGAGAATGACATAAAAAAAATAGGTCATGAAAGATTGGATGTGAGATTGTAGGGAGGGAGTATGGAGGAAGTGAATATATTCAGATATTTGGGAGTAGACTTGTCAGGAGATGGGTCTATGAAAGACGAGGTGAATCATACAACTGATGAGGGGAAATAGATGAGTGGAGCACTGAAAAGTTTGTGAAGACAAAAGAACGGAAAGAGGGGAATGTATGATAGGAGCACCAACGCTCTTATATAGGTGTGAAACATGGGTGGTAAATGTTGCAACAAGGAGAAAGCTGGAGGCAGTGGAGATGTGTCTGAGGGCAATGTGTGGTGTGAATATAATGCATAGCTTGGAGATTAGAAGATGCGGGTTGTTTATAAGTATTATCTATAGTTCAGAGGAAGGGTTAAGGTGGTTCGGATATTACAGAGAATTAAATAAAATAAATTGACTTAGAAGGCATATAAATGCTGTTAGAAGGAAGGCGGGGTAGAGGTCGTCCTATGAAAGGTTGAATGGGAGAATAAAGGACGTTTTGTATACGAGCGGCTTGGACTTCCAGCAAGCGTGGGTGAGCATGTTAAGAGCGAGTGCAGACTAGCAGTTTTTATGACCTGACGTGCTGTTGGAGTGTGAGCAAAGTAAAGTTTATGAAGGGATTCATCGAAACCAGTTAGCTGGACTTGAATCCTGGAGGTAAGAAGTACAGTGCCTGCACTATGAAGGAGGGTTGTTGATATGTTGCGATTTTTATAACCGTAGTGTCAGTCCGCCTCTGGCTGGACAGTGATAGAGTGAATGATGAAAGTGTTTCTTCTTTTTCGGTTCACCTTGCCTTGGTGGGAAACGGCCAATGTGTTAATAAAAGTAAAATATTAAATCGTGTTTCCATTTCATAACTTTAATCCAGCATATTATGCTATAGACCCAGAGGGCTCTAACCGAAGATTAATTTTTTGGTGTGTGTATATATCATATACAGTGTAGTGGCAACCCCTTCCCACCCTTTCCCTATCTCTCTCAGCCAATCTAGTGGTTGGATTATATTATACTTGCGTAGAGAAGAGATGATCTCCTTAAATATCTTAAGAATTATTGTTTTTCTTGTGAACTGTTGTGGATACAGCAGTTTCTTGGTGCTCCTCTTCTGTTGCTGTGATAGTTGAATTTAGACGTAACCTGCCATCTTAGAAGCAGTTGATACTGCTTTACATGAAGGTCCAGGCATAACTAACTTAAATTTCATGGGCCTTACCTCTTTCACATACACAAAGTTTTAGATGTACTTTAACTACATTATATCGTATGCCCCATGTAGTCTCGAATACACTATTGTATGCCCTGGGCACTCTCATATTGCATGCCCTGGGCACTCTCATACTGTATGCCCTGGGCACTCTCATATTGCATGCCCTGGGCACTCTCATATTGTATGCCCTGGGCACTCTCATACTGTATGCCCTGGGCACTCATATTGTATGCCCTGGGCACTCTCATACTGTATGCCCTGGGCACTCTCATACTGAATGCCCTGGGCACTCTCATACTGTATGCCCTGGGCACTCTCATATTGCATGCCCTGGGCACTCTCATATTGTATGCCCTGGGCACTCTCATACTGTATGCCATGGGCGGTCTCATATTGCATGCCCTGGGCACTCTCATACTGTATGCCCTGGGCACTCTCATACTGAATGCCCTGGGCACTCTCATACTGTATGCCCTGGGCACTCTCATACTGTATGCCATGGGCGGTCTCATATTGCATGCCCTGGGCACTCTCATACTGCATGCCCTGGGCACTCTCATATTGCATGCCCTGGGCACTCTCATATTGTATGCCCTGGGCACTCATATTGTATGCCCTGGGCACTCTCATATTGCATGCCCTGGGCACTCTCATACTGTATGCCCTGGGCACTCATATTGTATGCCCTGGGCACTCTCATACTGTATGCCCTGGGCACTCTCATACTGAATGCCCTGGGCACTCTCATACTGTATGCCCTGGGCACTCTCATATTGCATGCCCTGGGCACTCTCATATTGTATGCCCTGGGCACTCTCATACTGTATGCCCTGGGCACTCATATTGTATGCCCTGGGCACTCTCATACTGTATGCCCTGGGCACTCTCATACTGAATGCCCTGGGCACTCTCATACTGTATGCCCTGGGCACTCTCATACTGTATGCCATGGGCGGTCTCATATTGCATGCCCTGGGCACTCTCATACTGCATGCCCTGGGTACTCTCATATTGCATGCCCTGGGCACTCTCATATTGCATGCCCTGGGCACTCTCATATTGCATGCCCTGGGCACTCTCATATTGCATGCCCTGGGCACTCTCATATTGCATGCCCTGGGCACTCTCATACTGTATGCCCTAGGCACTCTCATATTGCATGCCCTGGGCACTCTCATATTGTATGCCCTGGGCACTCTCATACTGTATGCCCTGGGCACTCATATTGCATGCCCTTAGCACTCTCATACTGTATGCCATGGGCGCTCTCATATTGCATGCCCTGGGCACTCATATTGCATGCCCTGGGCACACTCATATTGTATGCCCTGGGCACTCTCATATTGCATGCCCTGGGCACTCTCATATTGTATGTCCTGGGCACTCATATTGTATGCCTTGGGCACTCTCATATTGTATGCCTTGGGCACCCTCATATTGTATGCCCTGGGCACTCTCATATTGTATGCCCTGGGCACTCATATTGTATGCCTTGGGTACTCTCATATTGTATGACTTGGGTACTCTCATATTGTATGCCTTAGGCACTCTCATATTGTATGACTTGGGTACTCTCATATTGCATGCCCTGGGCACTCTCATATTGTATGCCCTGGGCACTCTCATATTGCATGCCCTTGGCACTCTCATACTGTATGCCATGGGCGCTCTCATATTGCATGCCCTGGGCAGTCATATTGCATGCCCTGGGCACTCTCATATTGTATGCCCTGGGCACTCTCATATTGCATGCCCTGAGCACTCTCATATTGTATGCCCTGGGCACTCATATTGTATGCCTTGGGCACTCTCATATTGTATGCCTTGGGCACCCTCATATTGTATGCCTTGGGCACTCTCATATTGTATGACTTGGTGTTACGCAAAAATGTGGGATAGCTGGGGGCTTGAGCCTGGTCTAAGGGCAAAGGTAAAAGTTACACCCATCTCAAGCCCAAACCGGCCACCCCGGGCTATCCCAGTTAAAAACAGAAAGCGCTAAACCAGTATGTGTTACTTCAAGGGGTTGGTTAACAGAGGGTTAGGCAAAAATCCCAATTAGGAAAATATATCTATTTAATCACCATAACATAAAAACCTTAATTCTACACGCCCAAATGAAGGTACACACAGCTGGCTGGAGGTTCAGCCACCATAACACTAGGCTTCGTCAGCGTCAGGCCGTCATGGCACCACAAACCTCATTTCTTACTTCCATCACTCATCCCACAGCACCCTGACCATGTCAGTGCCTGGGTTAACATACAGGTAAGCCATATGAAAGCCTATGGCTTGAATTGGATAAACAAAATGATGTTATTATTGCAAACTTAACTTAAAATATACAGCATCTCCGACGCCAGCTTCTACCGCCATCCTAACGTCACGTGACCTCCTCACCCACGCTTACTCTGCGTACCCAAACATCCTTGGAAAATAAATCACTAACTCCATTCTTTATAATTATAGTTAGAGTACTTTACAGTACCTCCAAAAGCACATTATGAATTATAAAATTATTCCTTACAACTACAATATTCATATTATTATGGCACACTTCCCCACTAATATGTACATACGATGTCATGGAGAACCCTGCATAACAGTCAGACACAGCAACATCACATCTGTCAGACACAGCAACATCACATCTGTCAGACACAGCAACATCACATCTGTCAGACACAGCAACATCACATCTGTCAGACACAGCAACACACACTGTCAGACACAGCAACATCAACATCTGTCAGACACAGCAAAATCACCATCTGTTCAGAACACAGCCACATCACATCTGTCAGAAACAGCCCCAAATCACAATCTGTCAGACACAGCAGCTTCACATCTGTCAGACACAACAACGATCACATCGTCAGACACAGCAAATCACCCATCTGGTCAGACACCGCAAATGGGGGGGGGGGGGGGGGGGGGGGGGGGGGGGGGGGGGGGGGGGGGGGCATCACATCTGTCAGACACAGCAACATCACATCTGTCAGACACAGCAACATCACACTTTCAGACACAGACATCCACATCTGTCAACCATACAGCAACATCACATCTGCATAAACAGAACATCACATCTGCAGACACAGCAACATCACATCTGTCAGACAAAGCAACCATCACAAATCTGTCAGACCACAGCAACATCACATCTGTAGACACAGCAACATCACATCTGTCAGACACAGCAAACATCACATCTTCAGAACACAGCAACATCACAATCTGTCAGACACAGCAACATCACATCTGTCAGACACAGCAGCTTCACATCTTCATACCACAGCAACGATCACATCTGTCCAGACCACAGCAACATCACACTGTCAGACACAGCAACATCACATCTGTCAGACCACACGCATATCACCCTGTCAGACACAGCAACATCACATCTTCAGACACAGCAACATCACATCTGTCAGACACAGCAACATCCAAATCTGTCAGACAACAGCAGCTTCACATCTGCAGACACTGCACTATCCACATCTGTCCGACACAGCAACATCACATACTGTCAGACACAGCAACATCACATCTGTCAGACACAGCAGCTTCACTCTGTCCAGACACAGCAACATCACATTCTGTTCAGACCACAGAGCAACATCGCATCTGTCAGACACACAACATCACATCATCAGACACAAGCAATAATCACACCTGTCAGACACAGCAACATCACATCTGTCAGACACCGCAACATCACATCTGTCAGACACATGCAACATCACATCTGTCAGGCACAGCAGCTTCACATCTGTCCAGACACAGCAACATCACATCTGCAGACACAGCAACATCACATCTGTCAGGCACAGCAACATCACATCTGTCAGAAACCAACAGCAACATCATCAACCTCTGTCAGACACAAGCAACATCACATCTGTCCAGACACAGCAATATCACACCAGTCAGACACTGTAACATCACATCTGTCAACATCTGCAACCATCACACCTGACCAATACACAGCAACCATCAACATCTGTCAGACCAGCAAACATCACATCTGTCAAAGACACAGCAACATCAACAGCTGTCAGACACTGCAATATCAAATCTGGTCAGACACAGCAACATCACATAATGTCAGACCCACAACATCGGCATCTAGTCAACACAGCAACATCACATCTGTCAGAACACAGCAAATCACACCGTCAGACACAGCAACATCACACCTGTCGACAACACAGCAACATCACATCCTGTCAGACACAGCACATCACATCTGTCCAGACACAGCAGCTTCACATCTGTCAGACACAGCAACATCACATCTGTCCAGACACAGCAACCTCACCGCTGTCAGACACAGCAACATCACACTGTTCAGACAACTGCAAATCACATCTGTCAGACACAGCAACATCACATATGTCAGACACAGCAATAACCTCGCATCTGTCTGACACAGCAACATCACATCTGTCAGACACAGCAACATCACTCTGTCAGATCACAGCAGCTTCACATCTGTACAGACACACAGCAACATCCATCTGTCAGACACAGCAACATCACAATCTTCCAACACAGCAAGATCACATATGTAGACACAGCAACATGCATCTGTCAGACACGCAACATCACATCTGTCAGATCACAGCAACATCACATCTGTCAGACACAGCCAACATCACATCTGTCAGACACTGCCAACCTCCACACCTGTCTAGACACAGCAACATCACATCGGTCAACACAGCAACAACACATCTGTCAGACACCGCAACATCACATCTGTCAGACACTGCACATTCACAAATCTGTCAGACACAGCAACACACATCTGTCAGACACAGCAACATCACATCTGTCGACACTGCAAACATCACAGCGTCAGACCTCAACATCACATTCTGCAGACACTGCTACATCACATCTTGCCAGACACAGCAACATCACATTCTGTCAGACACAGCAACATAACATTTTGTCCCAGACACTGCAACATCACATTTGTCAGTCACTGCAACATCCACATCTGTCAACACAGGACATTACATCTGTCGGACACAGCAAACAACACACTGTCAGACACTGCAACATCACATCTGTCAACACAGCAACATCAAATCTGTCAGACACAGCAACATCACATCTAGTCCAGACACTGCATACAACACATCTGTCAGACACTGCAACATCACATCTGTCAACACTGCAACATCACATCTGTCAGACACAACAACTTCACATCTGTCAGACACAGCAACATCACATCTGTCGACACAGCAACAGCAATCTGCAGCACTGCAACATCACATCTGTCGACACAGCAACCATCACACAGCACCCTTGGGTGTTGTTACAGGGAATTCCTACAACGTTTAGCCTTGCCTTTAGCACTAGTACCCCCTCCCTGCTGCTTCAACTCACCTGTCTGCAGTATATAATCACTTCTCCGTGCGTGTATGCCATGCACACGTTCTCAAGATTGATGGACCAAAACTCATCGACACTCTAGGCTGAGGGACTGAATTCCTCAAACTCCTCATCTTCCCTGGTTTTTCCTCTATATTGGACTGAAGAGCCACTCGTTAACGGAACGTTTCCACAATGAAAGATTCCCAAATGTTGCGGCCCCCCACAAGTGTCTCAATCTAATCCTTATATTTTGTTATTACTGTTTAAGTAAATAGCATGAACTATCATATTATTTAATTGTGACTTTTATGAATTAACTGTAAACTACTATCAGTTCTTAAATTACTATAATACCGTAAATATTTCCGTTAGAGAAAGTAAATAAATATAAAAACTGTGCAAATATTTAAGCACAGTTTAGTTGGATGTTTTATTGGAGACGTAATACATTCTACTAGTTTTCATATTATTGTCCCATTATATGCGGTAATATTGAATATAGATCGGATTAATGCAAGCCCCTTTTGCTTGAAACAGATCACAAGCCACTGATTACCTGGAAATCCTCAAAGGTTCAAGTAGCCGACTCTTAAGATGGGCTTATCCAGTCTTATAAGCTTAAAAGTTGGTTCATATATATAATATGACTCGGAAACCACTTCTCAATAGGCTGAACCGAGGGGTGTACATATTTACTATTCCCTCTGTAACTTAACATACGCTTCCGACAATAAGTTTAGGAAAGGGGATAATTGAGTGAAAAAAAAATTAAAAAAGATGGGAGGTATGGTTGTTCAACACCCAGGAAGGAACCCTAGCGTGTTACGGCCCACTCTTCCATCTAGTGGGCAAGCTAAACTTCATTTCCTAGCGTCTGAGGTTGCTTTAATATTCTAATCCTGTAGTATTAACCTTACCTGGTGTGTTTAAAGTTTGAAGAATAACTTCACCTCCACTCTTCTCATGATCAGGTACGGGGAAAATCTACCAGGAGTATTTCTGTTCATTGATACTAATTTTACCTGGTTACAAGTCTGACATTGAAGTAGAATACCAGCCTTTGTCTTTCTTCATTGTCATATATATTTAACACCTTATATCACCATGTTTTCTTTATTATCAGCTCTGCTGCTGACCTGGTCAAGCAGGGTAGGACGCTAGTTAATTGGAGCAAGATACCTGTCTACAGGATGTAGTGACATTACGACTCCTCACCTCTAAAATTGAATTGGTGGTGATACAACCAAGTAGTGACAGGATTTTTCAGAACATGGGACTGAACACCGCCACCCAGGATAACCAACACCATTTCTCTAAACATCATCAAAGACCATCCTGGCAAAGTATCCCTCATGTCCCAATCACCCTACTGTAACCAAGCGGCCAATATTTATTTTATTTTTAATGAAAATCCTTAGAAAATCATAATTATATCCATCAAGTTATTCATTTGTTATTTTTCCTTCTCTTTTGTTCAATAGAAGGCGTTTCCCCCTGACACTGGTAGCACAGAAGACCTACAAGACACCCAGATAGAACAAATATAGTTCATAACAGAGAAGACCAGTACAGTAACAGAGAAGACCAGTTAACAGAAACACAGAAGAATGAGTACATAACAGAGACGACAGTACAGATAACGAGAAACCAGTACAGTAAGGAGAGAAGAACAGTACAGTAACAGAGAAGACCAGTACGGCAGTAACACAGAAGAATTAGAAGGTACAGTAACAGAGACGACCAGTACATAACAGAGAAACCGAGTACATAAGAGAGAAGACCAGTACAGTACAGAGAAGACCAGTACAGTAACACCAGAAGAAATCAGTACAGTAACAAGACGGACCAGTACAGAAAATTAAAACAAAAGAACGAGGTAGAGTGCAGACAAGAAATGCAGTACATAGCAAAGAAAAAATGTACAGCAACAGAGATGAACAATAAGGTTTATGCAGTACGGGGATACCTATTCTGGGATCACGGGGATACCTTTCTGGGATCACGGGATACCTATTCTGGGATCACGCATGATTATAATTACACCAGCCTTACATTCACTGCTGCCTCTGTCTGGCGCCCCTATTTTACACTGAAGACGCCTACATGTGGTAAGGCGAAACTTTTAGATTGAAGACACCTAACTGTTGGTCTCACTTCCAGCAACACCCACGGTAATGTCCCGGCCCGGGGCCTTTTACCCAGATGAACCTCGTTATGTTAATACCAACATGTTACCCAGGCAGACCTGTCATCTTCACAACCGCTCAACGACTCTCAAACAAGATTACTGCCATTTCTAGTTTTGTTGCAATGTTATCTCGTTTGTGTTAATCAAAATAAGAACCAATAATTTTTATTAATGTAATTTTATTAATGTTAACTCCGTGAATAACAAAATAAAATCGACTAACCGTGGGCTCTATGAGAGTGGCTGATTTGAAATAATAAACCACCCGGTAGACGCTTTTGAATCCATTATAATTTTCCGACCACTGTCAGCCTCAGAGTTAGCTCTAAGTTACAACCTTGCCACTGAGGCCAGTGGTTTCTCATTAAGGTCCCCCCCCTCGCCTTCCCCAGGTTCATGTGTCCCAGAATCATCCGTGGGTGGCCCCGGATGCCGGACTTACCCTTCCTCACTTCCCTAAGGTCAGCCTCGCCTCTTCTCTCTCTTCCTTCCAGCCTCAGCTTCCCTAGGGTTATGTATCAAGAGACAGAATTCATTGAGATAAGGGGATGCCGTCCGCCGCCGATGTTTCCCCCTTTCTTCTCACTTTCCCAAGTGTCAGCCTCAACCAACCTGTATTCTGCCTACCCCAGGTCATGTATCCAGGAAACCACCGTCTACCGCCAGAGGTCTTCCTTCCCCACTTCCCCAAGGTTCAGCCTCAACTGGCATGTATTCATGCTTTCCCCCAAGTTCATGTATCCCAGAATCCATCCGTTCGCTCCCGATGTCTCCCCTCCCCACTTACCCAAGGTTAGCCTCAACAACAACCTCCCCAAGTTTATTGTAACCAGGAATCCATCCGCTCGCTCCCGGCTGTCTTCCCTTCCCCCACTTACCTAAAGGTCAGCGAGTATTCAGTGCCTTTCCCGGATCCATTGTCTCCAGAGTCCACTTGGGTGTCACCACAGGTGGAAATCCCTTCTCCATTCCCCAAAAGTCAGCGGTATCTGCTTTTATACATCCCCAGGTTCATGTATCCAGAATCGTCCGTCTACCGCCGGATGTCTTCCCCTTCCCACACTCTCCCAAGGTCAGCCACAACTGCACGTATCTTGCTTTCCTCCCCAGGTTCTGTATCCGGGATCCATCCGCCGCTTCCCAATGTCTCCCCTCCCAACTTACCAAGGTTAGCCTCAACAACAACTCCACCCAGTTTATGTTATCCAGGAATCCATCCGCCGCTCCCGGATGTCTTCCCTTCCCCACTTACCTAAGTCAGCGAGTTAGATCAGTGCCTTCCCCGGATCAGTGTCTCCAGGAGTCCACTGGTGTCACGTCAGGTGAAATCCCCATCTCCACTTCCCCAAAAGTCACGGTATTCTTGCTGTACCCAGTTTCATGTATCCAGAATCCGATCCGCTACCTGCTCGGATGTCTTCCCCCTTCACCACTTACCCAAGTCAGCCTCAACTGCTGGTATCATGCCTTCCCCATGTTTATGTATCCAGGAATCCATCCGTTCGCTCCCGGATGTCTCCCCTTTCCCCAATTACCTAAGTCAGCCTCACTACAACCTTCCACCCAAGCTCATGTATCCCAGGAATCCAACCGTCGCTCCCGATGTTTCCCCCCTTCCCCACTTACTAAGGTCGCGGTGCTTCCCCGGATCAGTGACTCCAGGAATCCACTTGTGTCACGGAGTGGACCTCCTTCCCACTTCCCTCAGAGTCAGCGGTTGCCACCCTCAGTGACCTTGCTGAATGGAAACTTGGTTTTGTCTAGCTGGTCCTACGGTAGAGACTGTCAGGTAGTGGAATACTGGAGGGGACACACAGTAAACTGCGTCCATAATTACAATCCACCAAGACCAGGCCTGGAACTGAGACCAGCTGACAGACGAAGCTCGACAACAGCTTCGGCCACCACGGGGCTAATTAATAACAATTTTGGAATTCCTCTTAATATTCACTATGAATTTATACTGAGAACAAGTTTTTGTTAACTTATTAGTCATGTTTAAATGTGTTTGTGGACGACATTCTATGTGAAATAATGTAAATATATAAAGATGAACACGTTTGAGACACTAGTGAGGACTGTGGTGTCGTGTGATAACATGTATTATGTATAAATGAATGTAATATCTTCGTGTTATTGTACATTGGTGTTCATATGAACCGTTCTTGTGTTGTTCACGAATGTCAAGTGTAACGTTATTATGGAATGAAAAAGTATCACATTCTAAATCTCAAAATTTCCATCTATGAAACCTATACAAATTTTTAATAATACTATTTTTCTGGTGTTTCGTAAATGAATTAGAAGGTCGGATATATTAAATACATGCGCTCCACACAGTATATGTGTGTGTGTATATACAGAGTTTTACATAATGTGTTTAATAAAGCTGTGTTTAGAGTGACACCTGTCTACATTGAATGGCTTTTACTCTGTAATACTGTCTTCTGAGCAAATTACAATACATCACACGTCTTTAAGACCACAGGTGACATCACACGTCTTTAAGACCAAGGTTACATCACACAAACATTATCAACACCCAAGTTTTTTTGTTTAAATCTTTACCGTCTTTCTTGTCATATTATAACTAAGTTCAACACTATTGATCTCAAGAACATTTGCTAAGAATAAATACATTTTTAAGCTCTAGTATATTTTAATCAAACCTATAAATCCACCTAAGTGTTTCTTCCCTTTATATAAGTGTTTTTCACTTGGGTATTTCATTGTTACACTTGATGCATATATTATTTCCCTTTCAGAATTCACAACCTTTTTCTTTGTACGAATATTTTTTCTTTTTTCCATCATTCATCCATCATATTTCTGACACACTTTATGCTCAACAGTCTTATTCCCATTATAATTATTATATTCTTAAATTTTTCCCTTTTCTTTTTTAAACATTATGAAATGCAACCAAAAATCTTAAGTATCCAGGACTTTATTTACAACTGCCTCGACAAACTTCAATCTTAATACAATCAAAATTTACCAGTTTTCTTCTTCTTATTGACTCATTTCTTTATTCTGACTGACTAACTTGTTGACAGCAGAGTCAGCGCAGGCTGACAGCAGAGTCAGCTAGGCTGACAGCAAGTCAGCTAGGCAGACAGCAGAGAGGTCCGCTAGGCAGACAGCTGAGACAGCCAGGCTGACAGCTGAGACAGCCAGGCTGACAGCAGAGTCCAGCTAGGCTGACAAGCAGAGTCAGCAAGGCTGACAGCAGAGTCAGGCTAAGGCTGACAGCAGAGTCACAGCCAGGCTGACAGCAGAGTCCGCCGGCTGACAGCAGAGTCATCCAGGCTGTCAGCAGAGTCAGCCAGGCTGACAGCAAGAGTCCAGCCAGCTTGACAGCAGAGTCATCAGGCTGACAGAAGATTCAGCAGGCTGACAGCAGAGTCACCAGGCCTGACAGCAGAGTCAGCTAGGGGCTGACAGCTATAACCAGCAGAACTGTGCTCTTCAATAATGTGAATATTATGTAGTTTCAAAAAGTTTTCTTCTGAAGTTTACTTTCACTTTCATCTACACATACACATCACTACAAACACACTACTACGTACAACTTGCATATACATACATGTGTACACGTTCTCATAAGCATATGCTACACTCTCCTCACGCTACAGTTTAAGTAAATGAATTCTATATGAATAGTGTAAGAAAATAAAGAAATTCTTGATCATGTTATTTAAAATTTTCTTAAGAAAACTGGAAGAGAGGTTATCAATGTTTTGAGATGAAATATTTGAAAAGGATATAAATATGTGAAGAAGTGATTAACTTCAGAGACTTGGAGTTAAACAGAGATATTCTATAAATTTCATTAATAAACATTTAGTTTAATTAGAATTTAATTACTAAATAATTCCTCAGTTTTTCTCATACTCTCTTCTCTCACCTCTTCATAATGACATAAAGAAACATTCACCACAACAATGATAAAAAAAAAAACTCCGGTGATGAATAATAAACTATCAACCTGGATTGATCCGATCTACTGATAATAAGATTTGGTGAGGCTGCCTAACCTGGCCAGTAACGACGCCACAAACCTGGCCTGTACGACGCCACAACCTGCCAGTACGACGCCACAAACCTGGCCAGTACGACGCCACAACACTGGCCAGTACGACGCCACAACCTGGCCAGTAACGACGCCACAACCTGGCCAGTACACTGTGTTTAAGTCTCCCAGACTGTTGTAATGTACTGTGGAATTATCAATGTTACAAATATTACACACTGAATGTTTGGTGCACTATGTTGCAGAGATATATGACACACAGATGTTGTGGTGCACTATGTTTGCAGAGATATATGACACACTGAATGGTTGTGTGTACTATTGTTGCAGAGATATATGGCATATAGCTGGAAAGTATTGATAAAGACAAAACTGTAGAAGGGAACACTTGAATGAAGGATTTTTTTCACCGTATGAAAGTTCCTCTCTGCTAGTGTTTTTTCACCACCATCGTTGTTTTGTGATGTGTATAAAGTCTGTCTGATACACCAAGAGTTAATAACACTGTATGAGTAACCTGTCTGGGAAAATACCTGAAGAAAACTTATTGACAGAATTTTTTTCTTAAGAATTCTGTTGGTAGGAATCAAGTATAAAAGTATGGACGCTATTATGAGATTACTACGTGGAAGGACTGTTACCAGAAGACTATTTAGTAGAAGACCTTCCTGTAGGTTTCTGTTGGAAATAGTATTGGCAAGACCCTCTATTGTAAAAGACTTTAGTATCGATTCGTTTTGTAACGTATAAGAATGAATAAAACGAGACTCACGGAAAGCATAAAGCACGATTGCAAACAAACCGAACGACCAACGGGCGGGCTTGAACCCGCGGTCAGAGAGTCACAAATCCCGCCCGTGGTATGGTTTGTAAGATAATCAAGTCAATGGTTTTACAGAGACATATAAACAGTGTATTAACACACTAAAATGAAGTACTCATAAAACATATCATAACAATAAAAAGATCGTTGACCAAATCATTAGATAAACACATAAAAAAGTAAATTGAGACAAACAGTGGTAGTGAAACATAAATAATACAATAAACTAACATAAAACATTGTATGACAAACAAATTAGTACAATAACACATAAAAAAGCTTAATAACAAACAAACCCCATCATAATTACACACAAAAATATATGTAATATAAAACAGTACAATAACACAGAAGACCAGTACAATCTCAAAAGAATTAAAAATAGTAATGGTAACATACAACGTAGAATAGTAGGTTTGGGTAGACGCAACCACTCCAGGGTGGTACTTAACCGTCCTGTGGTATAGGTTTGGTAACAGATCAACCACCCAGGGTGGTTACTACCGTCCTGTGTTAGTAGGTTGGTAACAGCACCACCCAGGTGGTACTACCGTCTGTTGGTAGTAGGTTTTGGGGTAGACAGCAACCACCCAGGGGTGGTACTACCATCCTGTGGTAGTAGGTGGTAGACAGCAACCACCCAAGGAGGTACTACCGTCCTGTGGTAGTAGTGGTAGACAGCCAACCCACCCAGGGTGTACTAGGACCGTCCTGTAGGTATTAGGTTTGGTAGACAGCAACCACCGCATGGTGGAACTATCATCCTGTGGTAGTAAGGTTGGTATGACAGCAACCACCCAGGGAATATTCTACCGTACCTGTGGTAGTAAGGTTTGTAGACAGCAAACCACCCAGGGAGGTACACCACCTGTGGTAGTAGGTTGTAGACAGCAACCACCCAGGGTGGTACTGTCTACCGCCTGTTGTAGTATAGGTAGGGTAGAACAGCAACCATCCAGGGTGGTACTACCATCCTGGTGGTATAGGTTGGTATAAACAGCAACCTCCCAGGAGTGGTACTACCGTCCATTGGTAGTAGGTCGGTAGACAAGCAAACCACCCAGGGAATACTACCGTCCTGTGGTAGTAGGTTGTTAGACAGCAAACCACCCAGGTTAGTACTAACCTGTCCTGTGTAGTAGTTGGTAACACAACCACCCAGGAATTCTACCCGCCTGCTGCCAGATGACTGTGAAACAGAAACCTGTAACTGTTTTGCATGATGGTAAGGATTGCGGTTTCTTTTCTGTCTCATAAACACCTAGATAACAGGGATATCTTGCGACTCCTACTTACACTTTGGTCACACTTCACAACCGCACATGCATATATATATACATAGATCTAGGATTTCCTCCTTTTTCTACATAGCTCTTGTTCTTCTTAATTTCTTTCTATTGACCAAGGGAAGTGGAAAAAAATCTTTCCTCCGAAGCCATGAGCCGTGCGTATGAGGCCGACTAACAAATGCCGGAGCAATGGGCTAGTAACCCCTTCTCCTGTAGACAATTACTAAAAAAGAGAAGAAGAAAAAACTTTAATAAAACTGAGATGCTTGAATGTGCGTGGTATGTATGTGCGGATGACAAGAAACAGATGATAGCTGATGTTATAAATGAAAAGAAGTTGGATGTCCTGGCCCTAAGCGAAACAAAGCTGAAGGGGGTAGGGAGTTTCGGTGGGAAGAAATAAATGGGATTGATCTTGAGTTCTGAGAGAGTTAGAGCTAAGGAAGGGGTAGCAGTAATGTTGAAGGATCAGTTATGGAAGGAGAAAAGAGAATATGAATTTGTAAATTCAAGAATTATGTGGATTAAAGTAATGGTGGATGCGAAAAGTGGGTCATAATAAGCGTGTATGCACCTGGAGGAAGAGAGGAATGTAGAGGGGAGAGAGAGATTTTGGGAGATGTTAAGTGAATGTAAAAGGAGCCTTTGACCAAGTGAGGAGTAATTGTGGTAGGGGACCTGAATGCTAAAGTAGAGAAACTTTTAGAGGGGGGTGTGGTAGGTAAGTTTTTGGGGGGCAGGTGTAAATGATAATGGGAGCCCTTTGATTGAACTTTGTATAGAAAGGGGTTTTTGTTATAGGTAATACATATTTTAAGAAAAAGAGGATAATAAGTATACAAGATATGATGTAGGGCGAAATGACAGTAGTTTGTTGGGTTATGTATTGGTAGATAAAAGACTGTTGAGTAGACTTCAGGATGTACATTTTATAGAGGGGCCACAGATATATCAGATCACTTTTTTTGTTGTAGCTACACTGAGAGTAAAAGCTAGATGGGTACAAGGAGAATAGAAGCATCAGGGAAGAGAGAGGTGAAGGTTTATAAACTAAAGAGGAGGCAGTTAGGGTAAGATATAAACAGCTATTGGAGGGTAGATGGGTAATGAGAGCAAAAGGCAATGGGGTCGAAGAGGTATGGGGTAGGTTTAAAAATGTACTGTTGGAGTGTTCACAGAAGTTTGTGGTTACAGGAAGGTGGGTGAGGGAGGGAAGAGGAGCGATTGGTGGAATGATGTAAAGAGAGTAGTAAGGGAGAAAAAGTTAGCATATGAGAAGTTTTTACAAAGTAGAAGTGATGCAAGGAGGGAAGAGTATATGGAGAAAAAGAGAGAGGTTAAGAGAGTGGTGAAGCAATGTAAAAAGAGAACAAATGAGAGAGAGGGTGAGATGTTATCAACAAATTTTGTTGAAAATAAGAAAAAGTTTTGGAGTGAGATTAACAAGTTAATGAAGCCTAGAGAACAAATGGATTTGTCAGTTAAAAATAGGAGAGGAGAGTTATTAAATGGATAGTTTGTCCTGGGCAGAGTTCCATGATGATAGCTGAAGGAAGTCCTTTGGAAATCCCCAAAAAAATTTGGGGCTCCTCCAGCTCCTGCAGCAGCCTTCAGGAGGCGACATTCCGTCATGTCGTACTGCTGGGTTTCAAAGACTTTCACAGCAGCAATGACGATGGAGCCATCATCCATTGTCACCTATGCTCAGTGTGTCTTAGCGAAAGCTCCTTCGCCAATTTCACTCTTAAGTGAAATCTGAGACCATGAAAATTTCCGAAACTTTTTTATTGTCTTGCGAGGACGGTGCTGTGACCCGCCAGCCTCAGCATTGCAGACCTTTACCCTTTTGCTAGCGGGTCCAGAAGGGGAGGAAGGAGATAGAGAGAGAGAGAGAGAGAGAGAGAGAGAGAGAGAGAGAGAGAGAGAGAGAGAGAGAGAGTGGAGAGAGAGAGAGAGAGAGGGAGAGAGAGAGGAGAGAGAGAGTAGAGAGAGACGAGAGAGAGAGAGAGAGAGAGAGGGAGAGAGAGAGAGAGAGGATGGAGAGAAGAGAGAGGAGAGAGAAGAGAGAGAGCGAGAGAGAGAGATGAGAGAGAGAGAGAGAGGAGAGAGAGAGAGAGAGAGAGAGAGAGAGAGAGAGAGAGAGAGAGAGAGGAGAGAAGAAGACAGACAGCAGACAGACAGGACAGACAGACAGACAAGACAGACAGAGGACAGACAGACAGACAGACAGACAGCAGACAGACAGACAGACAGAGAGGGAGGGAGATGGGTATCTTGCATATTTTGAACTGCGAGAAGATCAACACAAACGTAGTCTTAAGTCTGCACGTCGAGAAGAAAATAAGGCAGGATAAATTACTTTATATTTTCCTTCCCAAAAACAGCAGAAGCATAATAAAAGTATATCACAATGTAAAAGCAAGTTTGGAATAAGAAAACATGAGGAATGTGGGTAAGTTGCCAGTTTTCCTTCCAGACTCTACATATTTTCACAATTTCAACTGGTTGGGCTTATGATTGGTGATTGAACCAAGATGTTAGCATAAAAAGGGGAACCCCCGCATCGGTTTTGGGGGGCGGGAGCGCAAGCTAGTAGGTGTGGGGGACCCCAGCCGAATAAAAATATAGCTATCCTTAGACCACAGATCTCGCCTCACAAGGACTGGTCAAAAACTTGAGGGCGAACGGAAAAATAGGGAAGTCCTTGTGGATAAAGGTTTTTTCTGAAAGGAAAGAGTGATTGTCCGAAAAGAGATGTTAAAATCTTGAAGATGCGAGCGTAGTTCTGCGAACAGCTTTAAAGCCCAGTTCTTTTTTCGGATTTTTTGTGTGATTACCAAATGGGATTGAGGAAAAGCATCTTATTCTGATTCTTTATCCTGATAGTAGAAGACGGGGAAACGTTATAATGAATCTTAATAAATGAATTTTAATAAACACAGACGTCACAAACATTTGCTTCAGAATCTTTTAAAAATCAAAAAAAAGGGGCACCAGAAAACAAACACCGGTTTTCGAATTGTCACAAACAAAAACAGAAGAAAAACATATAGGACTAGTGTTATTGCCAAAGAAGGAAAATCCACTAAAGTGGTAAATAAAAAAAAAAATAATCCCCTTCCCTCTTGGGGAAACCAGCCAATAAATGTTTAAGTTCACCTTCCTCTTCAAAAGGAACATTTCTGTTCATAAAAACAGATTAACTTTTCCGAAAATCGTTTTTGGGTTTATATTCCTCAAATTAAGTTTTGGAATTTGGTATTATTTTAGGTATTATTTTTTGGGGTGAGTCCCTTTAAAATGTTCCTGAATTTTACTTTTTTTTTTTCCCTTTCCCTTTTCTATTTTTAAAATTTGTTTTTCGCTTAAGTCGAGAAGCCCCACCCATTGGCTTCAAATTTTTAAACTTGTGTAGGAAAAGAGGGGTTAAAATTTTAAAAGGATTAATAGGCTTGTTTAGACGCCCACTTTCTGGTTTGGCTCAGAAAACAAAAAAAATGGCGTCATGGCCGAATTCAAACGATCAAAAAAAAGTATCTAAAAAACATGAGCGACGGGCAAAATTTAAAAGTGTGATGCACATCTGAGAGTTTTACATGTAAAAACTAGGGAATTTTAAATCACGTTAAATATTTTCAAATTTTCCTCTTTTGAATGGCTTCAAAAAATTAAAGGTGATGCATCTTTAAATTTATGCTAGCACCTATTAAGGAAGCTAATTTTTTTTTTTATTTTGTAAATTAAAAAAATTTGGAATCATTAAAAATCGTGTGTAACTGGAAATTTTGTCGGTGGCTTCACATTGTACCACTGGGAAAGGTTTCCTGAAAAAAAAATTACATGCCACTGGGCGGCAAAGTCACAATTTCCCAAATTTTATTAAATAAATAGTGTGGAAATTTTTTATAATTTTCTGTAATTTAAGGGAAATAGTGTTTAATAATATTTTTGATGTGATCCCTTTTTTGACTTCGGTAAACAATAATTAAGTCAAATTTAATGTTATATTAGAAAAATTAAAAAACAAATGAAGAAAATTATTACACACCTGGAATATCACTGGATTTAATTTAAGTTTGTGTAAAAGATAAATTTAGCGACGGGAAGCCGGAATTGCGTAGTGTGTATATTGTACTAATGGAGGTCTGTCTACCCGGGGTTTATGGAAGGCATTTGGGGGTCAACGCCCCGCGGCCGGTCCACGACCAGACCTCTCGGTGGACGGGGCCCAAAAACGCGAGGCTGTTATGCTGGCCGACGTAGTCCAAATAAGAACCCCAGCCCCGGGTGATGCGGTACGACTTTACCAGGGGTCCCCGTTGGTAAAACCTTTATGGTGGTGGGAGGCTGTTGAACAGTCTTGGGACACGGATACTTATTGTCTTTTTTTATGTATTAATGCGCACCTAC
>NC_069446.1:37758785-37803753 GCF_026875155.1 Cherax quadricarinatus | reverse complement strand
AAAAAAATGCAAACGTATCTCTAACGGTTAGACGTTCTGTAATTTATCCTTTCTTCATTCTTAAAAAAAATAAATTTTGTATGGTTTTGACTTTCAGCCAAATATCTGACTTTTGCCCTCACATAAATCAAAAACAAATTATGATATCTCAAAAAGCAAACCATTAGCTTGTAAAACAATCTTTCCTTTATGTTCTCTGTGAATTTCATTACATTCCTGCCATTATTAACGAATTTCGTGGCTCATATATGTGAATAACTTACTTCCGAGATAATCCGCGAAACAGCCGGACCACCGATTTTTTTTTTTTTCGAGAAAATAACATTTTTCTCAGTCTTATACTACATTACGAGTGTATATCATAGTTACCCATGTTCGTTTTCTTTAATATAAGGACCCTGGAGGTGAAAGAAAGAGAATGGAAGCCCCTCTCTGAGAATGGGAATCTATTATTCCCGATGGAGCGCTCTGGGAATATGCCATATATTATTCATTCTGGAGTATTTACCATATTTCTTTGTTATTTATATTGTTTATTATGTCATATTAGATCAATTGTGATAGTTAAATAAGCCGTAGAAGCTATAATATGCGTTATATTGAGCCATATTCCCGGCCACCCCGAGACTGGAATTTTCCATGACGTCAGCAAAATGGTGCCAGGAGGTTCCTGGTTGGTTGGAACTCTACGTATAAGTCCCGCCCAATGTATTATGATGCCAAATCGTCAATTATTATCTTAGAAAGAATAATACAATAAATACACGAAAAAAAAACGGAAAAAAAAAAATTGACGACAGGTGAGCACACCTGCCGCGGGTGGTGACGTAACCCTAGGTGTTTTTAAATGACCATAATTCCTTGTAGGAATGTCGTAGAACAATGATTCTGGTACCACTGTGTTGCCAGAGAGTTAAGCTATTTTTCTATAAGATTATCTCAATTTGTGAATTTTTTCGACAATTTTTCGTTCGCGCTCAGTAGATGCTGATTACCCCTTTAGGAAGGGAGGGGGCGTGTACCTGGAGGTTACCTGGAGGTTATTCCGGGGATCAACGCCCCCGCGGCCCGGTCCATGACCAGGCCTCCCGATGGATCAGGGCCTGATCAACCAGGCTGTTACTGCTGGCCGCACGCAGTCCGACGTATGAGCCACAGCCCGGCTGATCCGGCACTGACTTTAGGTATCTGTCCAGCTCTCTCTTGAAGGCAGCCAGGGGTTTATTGGCAATTCCCCTAATGCTTGATGGGAGGCTGTTGAACAGTTTTGGGCCCCAGACACTTATGGTGTTTTCTCTTAGTGTACCAATGGCGCCCCTACTTTTTATTGGGGGCATTTTGCATCGCCTGCCCAGTCTTTTACTTTCGTAGGGAGTGATTTCTGTGTGCAGATTTGGGACCATTCCTTCCAAGATTTTCCAAGTGAACAGTATTTAGATAAAATTAAAGAGGTTTTCATTGCATTTATTTATATGGAAAAGGCATATGACAGAGTGGATAGGGGAGCAATGTGGCAGATGTTGCAAATGAATGGAATAGGTGGTAGGTTACTGAAAGCGGCAAAGAGTTGTTACAAGGATAGTGATGTCGGTTAGAGTTATATAGGAGAGAATGGGGAAATGTTTCCAGTAAAACATAGGCCTTAGACTCGAGATGCGAGCTGTCATCATGGTTGTTCAAATTATAGATGGGGATGTATGTGAATGATGTTGGGTGTTGGCAAGAGGTGCTGGGGGTTAAATAGATAAAGAATCTACACTCAAAGTGGGGAGTTGTCAGAGTTGCCTATTTGTGATGACTACTGTGTATCGGATAGATTTGTGAGAGAGTTACAAAGGTTTGTGAATCCGCGAATTTGGATGGATATGTAAAAAGAAAGAATATTATAAGTGAATGCAGAAATCAGAATAGGATGATGACGAATGGAAATAAAAAAGAAATAGGCTCATGAAAATGATTGGATGTGAGATTGTAAGGGAGGGAGTATGGAGGAAGTATGCAAGAGGTATTCAGTATATTTGGGTTTAGTTGTATAGGACGTTGGGTCATGAAAGACGAGGTGAATCATACAACTGCTGAAGGGGAAAATTGATGAGTGGAGCACTGAAAAGTTGTGAAGACGAAACAGAAACGGAAGAGGGGATTGTATGGATAGGAGCAACTCTAACTCAAGCTCATTTATAATAGGTGTGAAACCGGGTGGTTAGAATATTGTTGCAAACAAGGAGAAGCTTGGAGGCAGTGGAGCATGTCGTGTTCTGAAGGGCATGTGTGGAGTTGATATATAATGCATAGGCTTGAGAATTAGATGATGGGGGTTTGTTATTATAAGTATGATATCTATAGTTCAGAGGAAGTGTAAATAAAGTGGATCGGATATTACAGAGAATTAAAATAAGAAAATAAATTGACTTAGAAGGATATGTAAATGCTGGTAGAAAGGAAGTCGGGGTAGGGTAGTCCTATGAAAAGGTTGAAGAAGGAGATAATAAAGGACGTTTTGTGAACGGAGCGGCTTTGGTCTTTCCAGCAAGGTGGGTGGCATGTTAAGAGCGGTGCAGACTAGCGTTTTTATGACCGACGTGAAATTTATATTCCCAGTAAAGTTTATGATGGGATTACAATCGAAAACCAGTTAGCACTGGACTTGAATACTAGGAAAGGTAAGAAGTAAAGTGCCTGCTTATCTGAAGGATGGGTTGTCTGATATGTTTGCAATTTTTATAACGCCGTAGTGTCTGAGTCCGCCTCTGGCCTGGACATTTGATAGAGTGAGAATGATGAAATTGTTTCTTCTTTTTCGCGTTCACTTGCCTTGGTGGAAAGGCCCCATGTGTTATCAACAAGTAAAAATATTACATGTGTTTCATTCATAACTTTATCCAGCATATTATGTTATAGACTCCCCCCGCGGGTGATCACCCCCGCCGGATTAGTGTTTGTGTGTGTATATATATATGACACTGTAGCGGCAAACCACTTCAAACCTTTCCCTATCTCTCAGCAATCTTAGTGGTTGGATTATATTCATACTTTGCGTAGAGAAGGAGATGATTATCCTTAAATATATCTTAGAATTATTGTTTTCTTGGAAAGTGTTGTGGATACAGCAGTTTCTTGGTGCTCTCTCTACTGTTGCTGTGAGTTGAATATTTAGACGTAATCCTGCCATATTAGAAAGCAGTTGATACTGCTTGTACATGAAGGTCCAGGACATAACTATACTTTAAATTTCTCATAGTCTTACCCAAACCCCATCTTTCCCCTCACCATCCACAATAGTTTCTAGATGTACTTTAAACTACTTTTATCGTATGCCCATGTAGCCTCTAAATGGATTGTCTACTGGGCACTCTCTTTTATCAATGCCCCGGCCACTCTGTTTATCGTATGTCTCGAATCACTGATTGTCTGCTCACTGGGCACTCTCATATGGCTGCCCTGGGGCACTCTCATATTGCGCCCTGGGTCACTCTCATATTGCATGCCCTGGGCACTCTCATTAACTGTATGCCATGGTGCACTCTCATTTACTGTATGCCCTGGGCACTTCTATATGCATGCCCTGGGAACATCATATTGTATGCCTGGGACAATCATCATTGTATGCCCTTGGGCACTTCATTTTGGGATGCCCTAGGGCCACTGCTCATTTATTGTATGCCCTGGGACTCTCATAATGCATGCACCTGGGCACTCTCAATATTGTATGCCTGGGCACTCATATTGTTATGCAGCCTGGGCAGACTCATATTGTAAGCCCTGGGCTACTCATAATTGTATGCACTGGGCACTGCTATACTGTATGACCGTGTGGTACTCTAGTCTGTCAGTTTTGGTGATAGCCCATTTATCTGCCTTTATACATAGTTATATTTAAAATGTAATCCAAGTAATATTTATTTCTATTTATATACAACATTTTTCGATTAAATGTGTTTTTTGGTTTGTGTTCATTTATTCTCAGGAATGATGGTAAATTTCATTAAATGCACATCAAAAGATTGACATGTGTTTCAGAGTAACATCTAAAACATGAGATATTCAAGTGTAGCGAAAATTGGCCAGGATTGTGTATGTATTGTTTTGTTTGATCCTGGACTGTTGCTGGGAGTGACAGACCTAATGATAACTCCGAGGTCTGACACCAGACTGTCGACTATGTTTGCACATACTGTGGCACTTTCTCTGTAAAATTCCCCACATTGTGGATATCTCGCTATCCACCACATGGGTCTCTGTACCACATAGTATGGGGTGTCTTGCTCCTCACACTCCCACAGGTATTTCTTTAATCAATGTGGGCACATTTGTTTCCACACAACTGTGGGGCTATGTTACTTAGCTGATCTTGAATAAATACTTCTATGGAATTTCAGTTTCACATACGACGGGGTTTCTTTTTACACACGTTTGGGTCCTGTTACATTGTAGGTCGCTGCTTTACATACTGCAGGTCTCTGTTTCACACATGTGGTTTGTTTCAAACTCGGCGCATCTCTGTTACCACAGTGGGGTCTCTGTTTCGCACACTGTGGTGATTCCGTTTCCTCACGCTGTGGGTTCTGTTTCCTCACACTGTGGGTGCTGTCGTCAAACCGTTAGTCTCATTAAGTGGTATATATTTTATAATTAAAATCAAGGAGTTGTGCTGAAATCGTAGAGGATTCAAACTGCATTTTAGAGAAAGTGAAGTATTTAAGTTTGATCACAGCAATGTAGGATCAGCTCTCGGTTCCCTCCAGAGCAAAGAACTCTACAACAACGCCAGTTCAAGGGAAAGAATCGCGAGTAGACGAAACGACACCACTGAAGAACTTGTCGCTGCCTATCGCCCATGACGAGGGGGCTGGGGGGGGGGGGGGGGGCAGGGGGGGGGGGGGGAGGGAGGGGGGGGGGGGGGAGGGGTGTATCAGCCTTTTCAGGTTAGAGGCAAATCTGGTTGGCCCATTTAAACTGCATCCACGGACAGGCTGAATGATTATATTATTGCTTCGGTATACCGACGTTTGCGTGAACCTCTTCTCTAGTGTGATGATTGAGTGTGTTGGGACCATCATGCTTGGATACCGTTAACGCGAGGTTTTGTTGAGCATTATGTATTGTTCTAGTAAGATCCCTGAAGCAGTTTACATCCTATGTGGATTTCACTGTGAAGTCCATATATATGAGCTATGGTGACATTTTTTTATGAAAGGCTGCCTTGAAAGATTCAATACGATAGGGCTCAAGTTTCAAACAATAGATATTCTGTTGAAGTTCTGGCAAGTTAGGATGCCAACTGATGTAATTTTCCATTTACTATCGAAAGCCAAGGGCGCTCATGAGATTTTTTCCTACCACTTATGTTGTGAGCATATGCACGGTCTACAATAGCAGGTATGTAAGGGAAATGCAAGAGCTACTTGGTTATTGTACATATCCATTAGTGGGCCGGCTTGTCCTTCTGTTAAAAGAAGGTACTGGACAGCACTAAACAGGATTTAGGGTTCTCTGCCCGAGTGTAAGAGAGTCTCTTGGGGTTAAACTTTGTCAGGTCCTCGAAATCTTGACTGCAAGCTATCTATAAACAGACGCATGAAGGGCCATATAAAGTCAATTCCTGCAATGATCCTATTTGGTTGAAAACGTGGCTTATCAGCAACCAG
This sequence comes from Cherax quadricarinatus, assembly GCF_026875155.1. Classification (NCBI taxonomy): domain Eukaryota; kingdom Metazoa; phylum Arthropoda; class Malacostraca; order Decapoda; family Parastacidae; genus Cherax; species Cherax quadricarinatus. The sequence goes on along the minus strand of NC_069446.1, from coordinate 37,798,105 downwards.
GCATTGCAGTATGCTGGCTCCCATTGGTTTATGGGGTGGTAAAGATCAAGGTAAAGTTAAACCACTCAAGTAATAGTGTATGATTAAGTGTGACAGTAGTAATAAGTGTGACAGTAACAAGTGTGTCAGTAAGACAAATGATGACAGTAACAAGTGTGGACAGTAACAAGTGTGACAGTAAAAAAGTGTGACAGTAACAACTGTGACAGAAACAAGTGTTGGCAGCTAGTTAACAAAGTGAGAACAGTAGTAACAAGTGTGACAGTAGTAACATATGTGTGACGAGTAGCAACAAGTGTGACCAAAAACAAGTGTGACTCGGTGTAACAAGTGCGACCAGAAGCAAGTGTGACAGAAGTAACAAGTTGTGACAGATACAAGTGTGACAGTAGTAACATAGTGTGTCAGAAGTACAAATGTGACAGAGGATAATATAGTGTGACAGAAATAACAAGTATGACATGTAACAATTGTGACAGGATGTAACAAGTGTGACAAGAGTGTAACAAGTGTGACAAAGGTAAAAAGTGTGACAGATGTCCAAGTGTGACAGACCACCCGTATGTGGACAAGGTAACAAGTCTGACTAGAAGTTAAAAGTATGATCAGAAATAAACAAGTGTGACAGATGTAACTCAAGTTGTGACAGATGTCAACAAGTGTGACAGAGGTAAACAAGTGTGACAGATGTAACAGTGTGACAGATGTAACAAATATGACAGATGTAATCAAGAGTGACAGAGGTAACAAGTGTGCCAGAGTAACATGTCTGACAGAAGTAACAAGTATGACAGAAGGAACAAGTGTCGAAATGATGACAACAAGTGTGACAGGAGTTACAAGTGTGACAGATGTGAACAAGTGTGACAGAGGTTAGCAAGTGTGACGAATGTACAAGTGTGACAGATGTAACAAGTGTGACAGAGGTTACAAGTGTGAAAGACAGTACAGTGTGATCAGATGTAATATGTGTGAACAGATGTAACAAGATGTGACAGATGTAACAAGCTGTGACAGAGGTTACAAGTGTGGACAGATGTAACAAGTGTGACACGTTTGTAACAAGTGTGACAGATGTAACACGTGTGACAGATGTAAGCTAAGTGTGCAGAGGGTTCAAGTGTGACAGATGTAACAAGGTGTGACAGAGGTTACAAGCGTGACGATGTAACAAGTCTGACAGATGTAACTAAGTGTGACAGTAGTAACTAAGTGTGACAGATGCAACAAGTGTGACAGAAGTTACAAGTGTGACAGAATGTAAACTCGATGTGTGGACAGAGTAACAAGTGTGACGTGTAACAAGTGATGACAGAGGTATACAAGTGTGACTGGACGGTAACAAGTGTGACAGACGGGTAACAGAGTGTGCCGATGTTAACTAAGTGTACAGATGTAATAGTGTGAAGAGGTTACAAGTGTGACAGAGGTAAAACAAGTGGTGTCAGATGTAAAAAGTAGTGAAGAGGACGTTACAGTGTGACTAGAGGTTACAGTGTGACAGAGGGGTAACAAGTATGACAGATGTATCAAGTGTGGACAGATTGGATAACAAGTGTGACAGATTGGTAACAAGGGTGACAGATGTAACAAGTGTGCACAGATGTAACATGTGTGACAGATGTAGAATAAGGTGACAGATGTAAACAAGTGTGACAGAGGTAACAAGTGTGACAGATGTAAACAAGTGTGACAGTATGTAACAAAGTTGTGACAGATGTAACATGTGTGCAGATGTAACAGAAGTGTGACAGATGTAACAAGTGTGAAGATGTAACAAGTGGTGGACAGGAGGTAACTAAGTGTGACAGAATGTATACAAGTGTGACTCAGGATGTAACCAGTGTGACAGATGAACTTCTAAGTGTGACAGATGTAAACATGTGTGACAGATGTAACAAGGTGTGACTCAAGATGTAACAAGTGTGGACAGATGTAACAAGTGTGAACAGATTGTAACAAGTGTCGACAGAATAGTAAACAAAGTGTGACAGATGTAACAGAAGATGTGACAGATGTAACAAGTGTGACAGAGGTTACAAGTGTGACAGATGTAACAAGTGTGACAGATGTAACAAGTGTGACAGATGTAACAAGTGTGACAGATGTAACAAGTGTGACAGAGTGTAACAAGGTGTGACTCAGATGTAGAAAACATGTGATGAGTCAGAAAGTAACAAGTGTGACAGATGTAATCAAGGTAGTGACTAGATGAACAACGTGTGACAGAGGTTACAAGTGTGACAGATGTTGTAACAAGTGCTGACAGAAGGTAACAAGTATGACAGATGTACAAGTGTGACAGATTGTAACAAGTGTGACAGATGTAATCAAGCTGATGCCAGAGGTTCACTAGTGTGACAGATGTAACATGAGTGTGATGACGAGATGTAAAAGTGTGACAGACGGTAATCACGTGTGACAGATGTAACATCAGGGTTCAGATGTAACAAGTGTGACAGATGTAACAAGTGTGAGACAGATGTAACAAGTGTGAAAGCATGTAACAAGTGTGACTTGATGTAACGAGTGTGACAGAGGTAACAAGTGTGACAGAGGTAAACAAGTGTGACAGATGTAACAAGTGTGTCAGAGGTAATAACAGAAGTGTGACAGATGTAACAAGTGTGTACGGAGGTAACATGTGTACAAGATGTAAACAAGTGGTGACAAGAGGTAATCATAGGTGTGCAGATTGTGACTCAAGGTGATGACTCAGAGATGTAACAAGTGTGAGTATTGTAAACAAGTGTGACAGGTAGATGTAAACAGTGTGACAGATGTTACAAGTGTGAAAGATGTAACAAGATTGTGACAAGATGTTACAATTGTGACAGAGGTAAACAAGTGTGACATGATTGGTTAACAAAGTGTGACACATGAGGTATAACAAAGTGTGACAGAGGTACAATCTGTCGACAGAGGTAAAGATAGTGTGATCAGAGGTAACAAGTGTTGGACAAGAGGTAACAAGTGTGACAGAGGTATCAAGTGTCGACAGAGGTAACCAAGTGTGAAGAGGTAAACGCAAGTTATGACAGTGATGTAACAAGTGGGGACCGATGTGAACAACGTGTGAGCAGATGTAACAAGTGTTGGAGAGGTAAAGTGTGACAGAGTGTACATGTGTGACAGATGTATGACAAAGTGTGAGACAGAGGTTAAGACTCAAGTGTGACGAATTAACAAGTGTGCACAGAAGGTACAGTGTGACAGATATGTTGTAACAAGTGTGAGACAGAGGTAGACAAGTGTGACAGATATGTAAACAATGTGTGGACAGATGTAAAATGGTGACAGATGTAACAAGTGTGACCAGAGGTAACAAGTGTGACAGAGTGTAAACTCAGTGTTGAAGAGGTGATAAACATGTGACAGAGGTAATCAAGTGTGATCTAGAGGGAACAAGTGTGTTGACAGAGGTAACTCAAGTGTGACTCCAGAGGTTACTTCAGAAGAGAAAATTTCGATTAAGTGTTTATTCGAACGCATATTCAGGATAATTTTATGTTTTTTGACTATCATTATTTTTCCCTTTGACATCTTTATCTACAGACATGGTTTATGTTCTCTTATTTTTGTTTTGTTTACGTTTATTTTATTCAATTGTCCTGCAACGGTAGGTGCACTTATAAAGAAGCTTACATAATTGACAAAGACTTGGTTACTAAAGTCCATGTCGTGTGCCGCCTGGGGGGTTTTGAAATCCTCAACTACTGTTTTCGACCCAATTCCGCCAACGTATACCACTGGGGGCTTTGTCGTGTAGTCTTGGGGGCTCTGTCGTGTGTTCCTGGGGGCTCTGTCAGTGGTGACTGGAGGTTTCTGGTGGTACCTTGGTTAGATACCCTGTGAGTTCTGTCGTGTGCCTCGGAGGGGTACTGTCGTGTGTCTCTGGGGGCCTCTGTCGTGTGCTGGAGGCTCGTGTGTCGTATTACCTCCTTGGAGGGGATGTCTATGTGTGCCCTGGTGGCTCTGTCGAGTGCCTGGAGGCTTTGTATAGTGTACTGGGGCATCGTGGTCGTGTGCCCTAGGGGGCTCTGATGTGTGCCCTGGAGGCTTTGTCTTATACCCTGGGACTCTGTCGTGTGCCATGGGGGCTCTGTTGTGAGCCCTGGGGGATACTGTATGTGATGTCCTAGGGCTATGTCTTATACCTATTGGGGTGCTCTGTCCGTGTGTCCCTCGGGGGCTCTTATGTTGTGTGCCCTGGGGTCTCTGTCGTGTGCCCTTGGGGATTTCGGTCGTGTGTTACTGGGGCTCTGTCGTTTTGCCCTGGGAGGCTCTTCATGTGTATGGGGGCTCTTGTCGTGTACCTGGGGGCTTTAAGTCTTATCCTGAGGGCTTGTTGTGCTCTGGGAGTCTCTGTCGTGTGCCTGGGGGCTCTGTAAGTGTGCTCCTAGTAAGCTCTGTCGTGTGCCCTGGGGCTCTGTTCGTGTGCCCTGCGGGCTCTGTCGTGTTGCTCTGGGGCTCTTGTCGATTTGCCCTGGAGGCTCTGTCGTGTGCCCTGTTAGCTCTGCCGTGTGCCCTGGGCCTCACGTCCAAATGGTGACCGGTAGGGGTGGGTCTGTGTGCACTGGGGGCTCTGTTCCGCGTTCCCTGGGGCTCACTTGTGCTACCTGGGGCTCTTTTGTAGTGTGCCTTTGGTGTGCTCTGTAGTCTGCGCATGGATGCGCTCTGTGGGTGCGTCGCATAGGGCTTCTGTCGTGTTCGTACCGGGGGCTCTATCGTGTTTCCCTGGGGGATGTCTTTTCTTGTTGCCCTGGGAGGTCTGTTCGTGTGCCCTTGGGGACTCTTTTACGAGATGCAACTATGGCTCTGTCGTATGCCCTGGGGAGACTCATATCTGTGTGCCATGGGGGACTCTGTCGTGTGACTTGGGGGCCTCTGTCGCGTGCCCTGGGTTCTGTAGTGTCGCCCTGAGTGCTCTCTTTTTATATATTTCCTTGGTGCACTGTTTATGCGTATGCTATGGGTGTTTTCGCCCACATGTAGGCAGGAAGAGCCAGCATGCGTTCGAGTCCTTGCTAGTGGCAGTTTGTTATTGAATTTCTACAACTCACCACTCGTTCGTGGTCCAATAATTATATTATATATTTATATATATATTATATTTATTATATATATATATTTGATATATATAATATATTATATATAATATATATAAATATATATATGTCGTGCCGATATATGTAAAAGATGGTCAATTAGGCAAGACTCTATTTAATATAAGTCCTTTCTAAGTTTCCGTTTATACGTTTTATAGATGTTATTTATGTGTATTTTCATTAATGTTAATGTAAAAATTTTTAATTTTGCACTCCAATAAGAATTTAGCAAACTAGACCCTAACCACTTATTTTAACAAGAGGCAATGTTTTATTTGTTTAGCCTAATCCTCATACGTATATATAGTTTTGATTTCGTTATTACAATAATTTAGATACTAAACAAAGCACAGTGAAATATATTTTTTTCGTTAGGTTCAGGAAGGATTTGGCGAAAATTATTGCATTAACACAGGTTTTCCTGTCTTGTACTCTATATGGCAACATGATGAGCGTTGCTATTTTTAATGCCAAGTGATCGAAAGTTCTGTCCCATTCGGCACGACGCATATATATATATACGATTATATATTATATATAGTATATATATTACTGATATTCTATATAAATTAGTTACTTTATATATATATATATATATATATATATCATAGTTGATATATATATATATAGTATCAGATTATGGAAAGTAATTCAACTAAACCAAAGTCTGTCTTCAGCAGATTACGCTCTTCATCAGTAAGGGACTAACCTGATATTGATGGGACTAACCAAACCTTTTGTAGATCTTCCTTATCAATAAGTGCATACAATCCACTCTCGGTATATTGTGTCTGGTAAGATGTAGGCACTTGGGTTGTTCCTGGCAGGCAGGTATGCAACACACACCGTGCATGAAATGCCAGGAAGCTACCTACGCTCTAACAACAGCCTCTTGAAAGCAGTTCCTCTGTAGTGCAAGTTATATAACAGACATTACCTGGGATTCAGAAGAGGTAGTTGATGATAGTGTTAACTCAATAAAAATGTGTTGCTCATATGAGGCTGGACTTTATGTGATGGATTCTGGTGGGTGGTAGTGAACAGTGATGGTAGTTGTGCTTGGGGGAGTGATGGGGGTGGTGGTGTTGGGGGGGATGGTGGTGGTGTTACGTGGTGGTGGTGGTGTGTGGTGGTGGTAGCGCGATGTTGATTGGTGGTGGTGGAATTTGTGAAGTTATGAACGGCGGTGGTGTTGTGGTGGCGGTGGGTGGTGATGGTAGTGGTGAAGTGTGGTGTGGTGGTAGCTCGATGGTTGATGGTGGTTTGTGATGGTGGTTGTGAAGGTGGTGGTGATGGTGGTAGTGGGGTGGTAGCGGTGGTGTGATGGTAAGTGGTGATAGTGGTGGTGGTTGTGGTGTAGCGCATGTGGTGATGGTGGTGTGAGTGGTGGCGGTGGTGGTGATGGTCGGTTGGTTAGTGGTGGTGGTGGACGGGTGGTGGTGGTGGTAGCGATGGTAACTGGTGGTTGTGGATGTTGGTGGCACGGTGGTGGTGAATGGTGTGGGCGGTAGTGGTGGTGGTGTGCTGTGGGGGAGGTGCGTGGTGGTTAGGTGGTGGTGTGTAGGTTTTGGTGGTAGTGCCCAGGGGGGTATGGGAGATCCTCCGACGCGATGGTGGTGTTGGTGTATTGGTGGTGGTGATGAAGGTGGTGGCTGATGATGGTGGTGATGGTGGTGGTGGGCGACGGGTAGTATGGTGGTGGTGGCAGTTGTGGATGGCACGGCGGTAGTGATGATGAATGTGATTGGACGATGATGATGGATAATGATGATGGTGATGGTTATTTATAGGACACTAAAGGTTTCTATAAATACAGATAAGTAGCGAAGAAAGTTTGATCGCCGATCGTATGGTTTCCAGAATATTTTTAGTGGTTTCATGTAAAATTTCAAGGAAATTTCCAGGAAATCATTTACATTAATAATTTTGAAGCCAATTAGAGAAGATTCATTTAATTCATGAAATGTGTAATATGCGTGTCCAATGGTTAGATCCCGGGCAGTGGGTCGAAAAAGGTTGGTCATGTATCCCTCACCTTCTGCCCCAAGTTTATCTAGCAGCAAGTAGGTTACTGGGTACTGTTAGAAGGACTCTCTGTAGTGGGTGCATCCTGGGGGGTGGTAATATAACTTAGACAGGGCTAGGCTATGATATTAGCTGAGACAGGAAAACAGCTCTTACCTCTGAAAATGATTTTTATAACAAAATAGTAAAACCTTGAGATGATAATTAGTCATTTTGAAATTTATGACGCAGAGTATCCTACGATTCCATGTCTGTTTTTAAACTACTATTCTATACTGACAAATTTGCCTGCGCATATACAAAAGGCCTAACGGGTACTATCTCTGGCCATAAGATTAAATCAGACATTACAATATTGAAGCCATTCCGATGTCAACTTGAAACTATATTAAAGCCATTTAACGGGGAATAAAAATTTTCACCACTCGTATGACGAATAAAAAATGGGAAATGTTTACCTAAAACACTTGATTTCACTCGCTCACGCGCCGTTGCTCCTGAATTAGGTTGGCTCACCTTTTTTCGAACTTCTGAAGACCACGCGATACTGAGGAATATTTCTAAGTTCTCCAAGCCTTCCAGGAACTAGCGGCAAGGGAAAGAGTGTACAACAGGCTTTGATCGTAGGGGTTCATTTTGATCTTTTGGAGCGCAGAGATCGCGCATGAGGCGTTCTTGGTTTATGAACAAATGTTAGGAAACGAAGGCGGGAGGAAGAACACGCAAGCAAAGAAAGAGGGACAAAAACATTCAGGCTCCACGATTGAAGGTTGCCATCCCCCCTCCCCAGGGACAGCTAGATTCAACTGGTATTTTCTCTCAAAAAAAAAAAAATATGATTACTTTCCAATTTGGGTCTATTTCGTTTTTCCTGTGAATTTATTTCCATTACATATTGGAGAAGTCGTAGGGCTAGTGTGATCGACAGTGTTGGTCTCGGTAGTGATAGGACACTGTGTTGGGTCTAGTAGTGTATAGACACTGTGTTGGTCACTATATAGTGATAGTCACTGTGTTGGTCTATGTAGTGATTATGACACTGTGGTTGGCCTAGTGTTAGTGATAGAACACTGTGTTGGTTTCTTTAGTAATAATTTTATTTGAAGAATAGACAGTGTTGGTTATTAGTGATAGTGAGTTGGTCTAGGTAGGTGATAGAGATTGGTCTAGAAGTGATATGTTGGTCTAGTAGGTGATAGAAACGCTGTGTTGGTCTAGTAGTGATAGTGTTGAGTCTAGTAGTGATAGAACACTGGGTTGGGACGTAGTAGTGATAGACACTGTGTTGGTCTAGTTAATAGGCTTAGGACAGTGTTGGTATAGTAGTGATAATGTTGGTTCTGAGTAGTGATAGGGAACACAGTGTTGGTCTAGTAGTGATAGACAGTGTTGGTTCTATTAGTGATAGTGTTGGTCTAGTAGTGATTGTGTTGGTCTAGTACTAGTTAGATTTTGGTCTAGTAGTGATAGACACTGTGTTGTTTTTCTCCCCATGTTAGTAGACGATGAACACTGTGTTGGTGTAGTAGTGATAGAATACAGTGTGGTTAGTAGTGATAGAGCGGTGTTGGTCTAGTAGTGATGTCACTGTTGGTCTAGTAGTGACAGGGCAGTGTTGGTCTAGCAGTGATAGTGTTGGTCTAGTAGTGATAGACACAGTGGTGGTTCTAGTGTGATAGTGTTGTCTAGTAGTATAGTCACTGTGTTGGTCTCTAGTAGTGATGGGACACTGTGTTGTGTAGTAGGATAGATACAGTGTTGGCTGTAGTGATAGACAGTGTTGCTCCCCTTCGTCTAGGAGTGATAGGAGACAGGGTTGGTCTAGTAGTGTTAGACACAGTGTCTGGTATTGTAGTGATAGGTGTTGGTTAGTAGTGTTAGACACTGTGTGGTCTAGTAGAATCTGGTAGGAACACTGTGTTGGGTATAGCTAGTGATAGACAATAGTTGTTGGTTAGTAGTTGATAGTGTTGGTCTAGTGTGATAGACACGCATGGTTGTGGTCTAGTAGTGATGGGCACTGTGATTTCGTGCAGTAGGTTAGATACAGTGTTGGTCTAGTAGTGATAGACAGTGTTGGTCTAGTAGTGATAGTGTTGGTCTATTAGTGATGATATCCTCCTTTTCATAATGCGTAGGAGGTCCTTGTACTATGAAACGTGGTGTCAGCATTTACAAAATTCCTTACTGTGAAATGCTGTCGTGGGACCTAGTACAAAGAATTATTTGGTAAATAATATCTCCGTTAATTCCTCTTTCCTGTAATAATTTTGCTACATCTGCTGTCTAGAAGAAATTTCCGCCTCTGTATTTAATATTGTGGCTATATTTATGAGATTTTGCTACAAGTTAAAATACTAATACATGTAATACGAAAACAAGAAAATTAGTGAAAAGATCCCTGCAGTAAATTTCTCGGGCAGTTGTGGTACAAGATTTAGGAAGGTATTTTTGCTTCGATCTTTGAACGAGTGTAATTCCAACAACGGTCAAGGCTAGCGAGACGACAGATGGCAAGAGTTAGATAGAGATAACAAGAATAGATAGCAAGAAACGGAGTGGCAAAACACAACGAGCGAGATAGTTAACAAAAAACGGATAACTGAGAGACGAGAGGTTACAGACAACAGCGGAAACGTAACAAGCACAGCACGACGAAGACAGGGATAGAGGAGTGCACAGACAGACACGTGAGAGACATCGAGGACAGTAAAGCCAACATACATTTGCTAAGAGAACAGCAGACAACAGCGACCAGACAGTAAGCCGCAGATCACATAACAGAGACAGAGAGCGAGAATGGGAGACACATAGCGAGAGACAAAGATCATACTGCGAGAGTCGACTTTGAAATCATAGCGAAAGACAATTAACCTAAGGACACGCAGGAGAATGTAGAACCTCTAGGACAAGTACACCGAGAAACTAATGAAATCCAATACAAACACATGACAAATGCAAGAAGTGGACTCTGGGGAAAAGTTTTTGGTAAAAATTTAACAAAAAAGTAAATATTTTTTCTTTTTGGGGAAAGAAAAAAATTAATAAGCCCAGTTCTTTCGGACGCAAAAATATATAATAAAAATTTAATCAAAATAAAAATGTTATTTTGAATTTTGGGGGTTAAGGGTGGTAGTCGGGAAAAATATGTTTGGTTGTTAAGTTGAAAATTAGAAAAAAATTTAAAAATTTTTAACGAAAAATAAAAAATAATTGATTTTATTTTTGGGGAGAATTAAAAAATAATTTAATAAAAAATAATATAAAATAAATATAAAAATTATAATAAATATATATTAATAAAAAATTTAAATATGTTGAATGGGGGATTATGGGAAATAAAAAAAACAGATGATTGCTGTTTATAAATGAAAAAAAGTTGGATGCCCGGGCCCAAAAGCGAAACAAGCTGAGGGGGGGGGATTTTTAGTGGGGGGAAAAATAAATGGGTTTAAAAATTTGGGTTTGGAAGAGTTGGGCCCAAAAAAGGGTTAGCATATGTTGAAGTCATTAGGGAAAGGGAGAAAAGAGAAATGAATGTGAATTTAAAGAATTATGGGATTAAAGAAAAGGTTGGTGCGAGAAGTGGGTTAATAACGTGAGCACCGGGAGAAAGAGGAATGCAGAGGGAGGAGAGTTTTTGGGAAAATGTTAAGTGAATGTATGGGGCCCTTTTGAACCAGTGAGTAATTGGGTGGGGCCCCTGAATGAAAAGTGGGAAAAACTTTTGAGGGGGTGGGGTAGGTAATTTTGGGGGGCCCAGGGAAAAAGATAATGGCCCCCTTTGATTGAATTTTGATAAAAAGGGAGTTTAGTTTAGGAAACATTTTTTAAGAAAAAGGGGGATAAAAAGTAAAAAAGATATGTGTGGGGCGATAACAGTAGTTGTTGGTTATGTTTGGTAGTAAAAGACTGTTGAGTAGACTTCAGGTGTACATGTTTATAGGGGGCCACAGATATCAAATTTTCAGTTGAGCTACATGAGAGAAAAAGGTAAAATGGGATAAAAGGAGAATAAAACATCAGGGAAGAGAGAGGGAAGGTTTTAAACAAAAGAGGGGGGCAGTTGGCTAAATATAAACATTTGGAGGATAGATGGGCAAATGAGGAAAGGCAATGGGGTCGAAGCGTAGGGGTGGGTTTTAAAAAAATGTAGTTTTTGATTTCAGCAGAAGTTTGTGGTTACGGGGAAAGTGGGTGGGGTAGGGAAGAGGAGCGATTGGTGGAATGATGTAAAGGGGTTAGAAAAGGAAAAAAGTTAGCATAGGGAAGTTTTTCACAAAGAGAAGTGATGAAAGGGGGGGAAGAGAAAAGGAGAAAAGGAAGGTTAAGAGAGTGGTGGAATGTAAAAAGAGAGCAAATGGAGAGTGGGGGAGTGTTACAACAAATTTTTTTTTGAAAATAAGAAAAGTTTTGGAGTGAATTAACAAGTTAAGAAAGCCTAGTGAACAAATGGATTTGTCAGTTAAAAATAGGGGGAGAGTTATTAAATGAGAGTTAGAGGTTTTGGGAGATGGAGGGAATATTTTGAGGAATTGTTAAATGTTGATGAAGATAGGGAAGCTGTGATTTCGTGTATAGGGCAAGGAGGAATAACATCTTGTAGGAGTGAGGAAGAGCCAGTTGTGAGTGTGGGGAAGTTCGTGAGGAAGTAGGTAAAATGAAAGGGGAAGGCAGCCGGGATTGATGGGATAAAGATAGAAATGTTAAAAGCAGGTGGGGATATAGTTTTGGAGTGGTTGGTGCAATTATTTAATAAATGTATGGAAGAGGGTAAGGTACCTAGGGATTGGCAGAGATCATGCATAGTTCCTTTGTATAAGGCAAAGGGATAAAAGAGATGCAAAAATTATAGGGGGATAAGTCTGCTGAGTATACCTGGTAAAGTGTATGGTAGAGTTATTATTGAAAGAATTAAGAGTAAGACGGAGAATAGGATAGCAGATGAACAAGGAGGCTTTAGGAAAGGTAGGGGGTGTGTGGACCAGGTGTTTACAGTGAAACATGTAAGTGAACAGTATTTAGATAAGACTAAAGAGGTTTTTGTGGCATTTATGGATTTGGAAAAGGCGTATGACAGGGTGGATAGGGGGGCAATGTGGCAGATGTTGCAGGTGTATGGTGTAGGAGGTAGGTTACTGAAAGCAGTGAAGAGTTTTTACGAGGATAGTGTGGCTCAAGTTAGATTATGTAGGAAAGAGGGAAATTATTTCCCAGTAAAAGTAGGCCTTAGACAAGGATGTGTGATGTCACTGTGGTTGTTTAATGTATTTATAGATGGGGTTGTAAGAGAAGTAAATGCGAGGGTCTTGGCAAGAGGCGTGGAGTTAAAAGATAAAGAATCACACACAAAGTGGGAGTTGTCACAGCTGCTCTTTGCTGATGACACTGTGCTCTTTGGGGGATTCTGAAGAGAAGTTGCAGAGATTGGTGGATGAATTTGGTAGGGTGTGCAAAAGAAGAAAATTAAAAGTGAATACAGGAAAGAGTAAGGTTATGAGGATAACAAAAAGATTAGGTGATGACAGATTGGATATCAGATTGGAGGGAGAGAGTATGGAGGAGGTGAATGTATTCAGATATTTGGGAGTGGACGTGTCAGCAGATGGGTCTATGAAAGATGAGGTGAATCATAGAATTGATGAGGGGAAAAGGGTGAGTGGTGCACTTAGGAGTCTGTGGAGACAAAGAACTTTGTCCTTGGAGGCAAAGAGGGGAATGTATGAGAGTATAGTTTTACCAACGCTCTTGTATGGGTGTGAAGCATGGGTGATGAATGTTGCAGTGAGGAGAAGGCTGGAGGCAGTGGAGATGTCATGTCTGAGGGCAATGTGTGGTGTGAATATAATGCAGAGAATTCGTAGTTTGGAAGTTAGGAGGAGGTGCGGGATTACCAAAAATGTTGTCCAGAGGGCTGAGGAAGGGTTGTTGAGGTGGTTCGGACATGTAGAGAGAATGGAGCGAAAGAGAATGGCTTCAGAGTGTATCAGTCTGTAGTGGAAGGAAGGCGGGGTAGGGTCGGCCTAGGAAAGGTTGGAGGGAGGGTGTAAAGGAGGTTTTGTGTGCGAGGGGCTTGGACTTCCTAGCAGGCATGCGTGAGCGTGTTTGATAGGAGTGAATGGAGAAAATGGTTTAATATTGACGGTGTTGGGGTGTGAGCAAATAACATTTATGGGGATTAGCTTCAGAGTTTTAGGAGGCAAAAAATTTCCTTGTGGGGGAAAGAAAGTTATGTGAAAATTTTAAACCCCAAAAAGAGTAACTTATTCATTTTCGGTTGCTTTTGGGCCCAAGAAAAGTAACTCGTATCTTTTTAAGCCCAGCCCCCTTTTCTGTCAGTGAAAAAACCGCAAAAGGGGGGGAAATAGTGCAGGGTAATAAATAAAAAAATTTAAATTGGGGGCAAAAAAATAAAAATTGGGTTCTCCCCCAATTTTTGGTTCACAGGGGTCGTAAAATCAGCTCCGGGCCCCGAGACTCAGCTGTGTTTTGTGTGAATGGTGGTCAATTGCAAAAAAACCTCATTTAAAATATTTTTTTTAAAGGGGAATAAGAAAAAAAATTAATAATTGACCGTTTTATCTTTTTGGGCAGGGACTTTAATAGATATATATTTAATATATATATATATTTATATTTATTATTTTAATTTTAAAATTTTATAAAATATTATATATATATTTTATATATGTTAAACGTCCCGTGGAGGTAGTGCGGATGAAAAGAAACAAAAATGATTGCTGATGTTAAAAAATGAAAAGAAGTTGGTTGCCCCTGGCCCAAAAAGGGGAAACAAAGTGAAGGGAGGTAGGGGATTTTCAGGGGGGGGAAATTTAAAATGGGATTAAATCTGGAGTATCTGAAAAAAGAGTTAGAAAAAAAGGGGGGGTTTAGCAGTAATGTTAAATGATCGTTAGGGAAGGAGAAAAAAAGAGAATTAAATGGAAAAATTCAAAAATTTTTATGAGGATTAAAAGAAAAGGGTTGGATGCAAATTGAAGGGTGGGTCTTTAAAAAGCGTGTTGCCCCTGGGGAAGGGGAAAAAATTGCGAGGAGAGAGAGAGTTTTTGGGGGGATGTTTAAGTAAAATGTATGGGAAAGCCTTTAAACCCAAGTGGTAATTGTGGTGGGAAGCCCGGAATGCAAAAGAAAGGGGAAATTTTTAGAAAAGGGTGTGGTGGGTAAGTTTGGGGTCCCGGGGTGGGAAATTAAATAAGGGGAAAGCCCTTTGTTTGAACTTTTTTTTAAAAAGGATTTTAGTTTTTTAGGTAATAATTTTTTAAGGGAAAAAGGGGATAAATAAGTATAAAAGGGTTGATGTGGGGCCCGAATGACAGTGGGTTTTTGGGAAATTATGATTTGGTAAAAAATTAAAAAAGCCCCCTTGTTGAGAGATTTTTAAGGATGTAATGTTTTAAGGGGAGGGGCCACAGATATCAGATCACTTTCTAGTTGTAGCTAAACTGAGAGAAAAAAGGTAAAGGGGATACAAGGAAAAATAGAAGCATCAGGGAAAAGAGAGAGGTAAAGGTTTTTTAAAAATAAAAGAGGAGGCAGTTAGGCTAAGATATAAACAGCTATTGGTGGATAGATGGGTTTTTTTGAGAAAATTAGGCTTTGGGGGGGTCAAAAAGACGTTTGGGGGTTGGTTTTAAAAAATTGTAAGTGTTAGGTGTTCACCCAGAAGTTTGTTTTTTCGGAAAGGGTGGGTTTGCGGAAAGGGGAAGAGGGGGCGTTTGGTGGAAATGATGAAAAGAGGGAAAGTAAAGGAGAAAAAGTTAGCATATGGGGAAGTTTTCCAAAAGAAAAAAAGTGATGAAAGGTGGGAAGAGTTTTTGGGGAAAAAAAGAGAGATTTTAAAGAGAGTGGTTAAAGCAATGTAAAAAGGGGCCAAATGAGAGAGTGGGTGGGGTGTTATCAAAAAATTTTTTTTGAAAATAAGAAAAATTTTTGGGGGTGAGTTTAAAAAGTTAAAAAAGGGCCTAGAAAAAACTAAGGGATTTGTCAGTTAAAAAAATGAGAGGGGAGTTTTTTAAAAATGGAGGTTAGAGGTTTTGGGAAGATGGAGGGAATATTTTGAGGGAATTTTTAAAGGGTGATGAAGATAGGGAAGCTGTGTTTTTTCGTGTTTGGGGCCCAAAGGGGGAAAACTTCTTGTAGGAGTGGGGAAAGACCCGGGTTGTGAGTGGGGGGGAAAGTTGGGGGGCCCAAGTGGGGTAAAATGAAAGGGGAAAGGGGCACCCGAGATTGATGGGAAAAAGATAGAAACTTTAAAAGGGCCAGGTGGGGATAAAAGTTTTTGGGTTTGGTTTTTGGTCCCCAATTATTTAATAAAATGTAGGGAAGGGAAAAATTTATTTTGGGGTTTGGGCCCAAAAGAGATCCCTAGTTCCTTTGTTTAAAAGGCAAAGGAGAAAAAAAGAGAGTGAAAAAATTTTATAGGGGGGAAAAGTATTTTGGGAATTTAGGGGGAGGTGGGGGGGATTCCCAAAAACCCGTTGTCCAGGGGGGTTTTGGGGGTTTTTTTTTTTGGGGGGTGGGTTTTTTGGGGGTTCGGACATGTAGAGAGAATGGGCGAAACGAAAAATTAAAGTTTTGTATCGGGCTTTTAGGGGAAAGGGAAAGGCCCGGGGGTGGGGGTCGGCCAAAGGAAAGGGTTTGGGAAGGGAGGGGGTAAAGGAGGTTTTTTGTGCGAGGGGTTTGGATTTCCCAAGCGGGGGCTTGCTTTGAGCGTGTTTGATAGGGTGAATGGAGAAAGGTTTTTAATACTTAAACGTGCTTTTGGGGTTTGTGAGCAATAAAAACATTTATAAAGGGATTGGGGAAAACCGGCGGGCCGGCTTGATTTCCTGGAGAGGGGAATGTACATTTTGGCCTGCACTCTAAGGGAAAGGGGTGTTAATTTTTGAGTTTAAAACTGTAGTGAAAAGCACCCTTCGGGCAAGCAGTGATGGAGTAAAATTGATGGTGAAATTTTTTCCCTTTTTGGGCCCCCCTTTGCCTTGGGGGGAAATTCGGCCAGTTTTTTTTAAAAAAATAAAAAAAAAAATTTCCTGCTGGGAAATACCGGGTTAAAGTGTTGGTAGGGGTTTTTTTGGAAAAAATTAAAGGGATTTAAGACGGAATAGGATAGAGAAAGGGGAACAAGGAGGTTTTTAGGAAGGTGGGGGGTTTTGGGGTGGACCAGGTGTTTTTACAGTAAAACCCTTGAAAAAGTGAACGGGTTATTTGGGATAAGGCAAAAGGGGGTTTTTTGTGGCTTTTAGGGGGTTTTGGGAAAAGGCGTTTTTATTGGGTGGATAGGGGGGAAAATGTGGAGTTGTTGCGGGTTTTGTTTGGTGTAGGAGGTGGGTTTAAACGGGAAAGCGGTAAAGAGTTTTTCGAGGGTTTGTGAGGCTAAAAGTTAGATTAGGGTAGGAAAGGGGAAAATTTTAATTTCCATTTAAAAAGTGGAAACCTTTGCAAGGATGTGTGTTGTCCTGTTGGGGGTTTAATTTTTTTTATTTATAGATGGGGTTGAAAGATAATTAAAAATGGAGGGTTTTGGGCAAGAGGGTGGAGTTAAAAGAAAAAGAATCCACACAAAGTGGGAGTTGTCACACCCTGCCCTTTGCTGTTGCACGTGCCCCTTGGGGGAGATTCTGAAGAAAAAGTTGCAGAGTTTGGGGTGGATAAATTTGGGGGGGTTAGGGGTGTGCAAAAGAAAAAAATTTAAAAAAGGGGAATACGGGAAAAAGGAGAAAAAGGTTATGAGGATAACAAAAAGATTAGGTGATGAAAATTGGAAAATCAGTTTTGGAAGTGGGAGGAGTATGGAGGAGGTAAAATGTTTTTCAGTTTTTGGGGAGGGGAAACGTGTCACGGTTGGGTTTTATGAAGTTGAGGTGAATCATAAAATTTGTTAAGGGAAAAAAGGAAAAAAAAAAAAAAAATTAAACAAAAAGGTTTAAAAAAAAAACGGGAAAAAAAATGGGGGGAAGTAGTGGGTGATTATTGTTTTAAACCAACAAATTTGTTTGGAGGCAAGGGGGAATGTTGAGGGGGGAAAGGTTTACCGGGGGGGTTTGTATGGGGGGAAGTGGGTGTGAATTTTGCATTTTAGGGAAAGGGGCGGGAGGGGGGGATTAAAAATGTTGCCCCGGGGGGCCCTGGGGGGGTTTTGAGGTTTGGGTTTTGTGGGGTTTTGGAAAGGGCGGAAAATCCAAAATTGTTCCAGGGTTGGGGGGAAGGGGGGTTAGGGGTCGGGCCGGGACAGGTTGGGGGGGAAAAGGGGGTTAAAGGGAGGTTTTTGTGGGGAAAGGAAGGGCTTGGATTCCCGGTAAAGGGAAAAAGGGAGGGGGAAGAAAAATTTTTGGGGGGGGCGTTGGCCCCCCAAGCGGGCATGCGTGAGCGTTTTTTGATGGGAGTGAATTGAGACAGAGGGTTTTTAAATTTCTTGACGGGGTTTTGGAGTGTGAGCAAAGTAAATTTATGAAGGGTTCAGGGAGAACCCGGGCGGCCCCGGACTTGAGTCCGGGAAAAGGGGGAAAGTACGGGGCCCTGCATCTAAAGGGGGGGTTTTTAATGTTGCATTTTTAAAAACCCTGTATTTGAAGCCCCTTCTGGAAAAGACAGTGATGGAGGGGAAAAATGGGGGAAAGTTTTTCTTTTCGGGCCTACCCGGGCCTTGGGGGGAATTTCGGCCGGGTTGTGTTTAATAATAAAAAAAATATATATATATATTTTATATATTTATTTTATTATATATTTATATTTATATATATATATATTATATATATATATATTTTTAATTTTAAACGTAGAGTATTTTAAAAAATTAAATGGAAAAAATTTAACACGTTTCGAAAACAAAAGGGCTTGGAACCCCCGGGAAGCCTCGGGAAAAAACGCTCTAAATAATATTGAAAATGAAATTTTTGTCTCACAACGCCTTTTTGTACCCCCAAAGTGTCACAAATGTACCCCCGAGGGCCCAACACATGTACCCCCGGGGTGTCACCATGTTCCCCGGGGTGTCAACATGTAAAAATTTTGTGCACTCGGAAACATTCGGGGGTTTAACAATGCACGTACTGTATTAGTTTTTATACTTAGCGAAAACCCCGGGGTAAAAATTTAATTAATTTTGGGGAGGCAAAAAAATACGCAAGCTTTTTTAAAAGAAACATGCGAAACGTTAGATAATTGCAAACCCCGTACCAGGCCACAAACATGCACTAGGGTCACTTAAACATATTTTAAAAGTTTTAAATATGCTGGGGGCTTTCATATGCACGAGTGAAACATTAGGGGGCCCCCCCCTTTACGTTTTCACAAATAATATGCACAAATCACTTATACGCACGCACGCATTTATGCCGCAATATTTAACACGCTTTAGATGCAAATATACACGCAGGAACACATACAAACACGCTTTAGGCCACATATATTTTACACCGCGGGGCCAGGGGCTGAAAATTTAGACCTGTACAAAAAAAATATAGAGTGATTTGTAAAAACACACAACGCACACAAACACAGCATCCCACCAAACCACAAAACATATCACACACACACTTTTTTATAAAGTCCCTCCCTTTTAAAAAAAGTATGACTGATTTTGAAAAAAATTTCCTTTTGGGTTTAAATTAATATAATTTGAGTGGGCCAAAGGTTAGGGGGTTTTCAGGGATCCCTTTCGGGGGTTTAGCACATTTTCCCCATTTTTCAATTTTAAAATTTGGGTCCAGTTTAGTCACTTTTTATCATACCTTTTATACATAAATACACAAGAGGTTTTATGAACACGACAAACATTTACATACTGTATTCTTTACGCCATGTTTTATTAAGGGATAAACGCCCAGGGTTGATCTTTTTTGTATAAATTTTTGGGGTTTAAGTTTGGTTTAAAAAAATTGGGAAGTTTACAAAAGGGAAGTTTTTCCGCTTACCCCCCAAACCTGGATACCCAGCTGGATAGCAGCTGGATACAGCTGGGTTTGCAGCTGGATAGCGCTGGATAGCTTACTAGGGAAGCGGGAGTCAGCGGGAAATTCACTTGGATAGGAAATTCCCCTGCTCGGGTTAAAGGACTACATTTTTGTGCTTTTAAATTTGTGATTGAAATTTTGACCTTCCTTTATGGGTGAATAGTTGTATTCTACCTTCGTTTTTGCCGGGCCCTATTGGGGGACTGTAACCATTTTTGGAGTGTAGAGGGTTTTAATTCCCTTTTGGTAATTGTCATGACTGACTAGATCTACCGGGAGTTTTTTTCCCCTTTGTCCCTGCCTTGATTTTTGCCAGATCTCCCGGGGGGTTCTTTTCCCTTTGTAACCTCCCTTGTTTTGTGACCGTTTCTCCCCTGGAGTTCTTTTCCCCTTGAAACCCTCCCTTGATTGTGACCGATCTCCCCTGGATTTCCCCATTCCCTTTGTAACCCTCCCTTGATTGTGACCGATTCCCCGGGAGTTCATTACCTTTTTGTAACCTGCCATGATTGTGACCAGATTCCTGGAGTTCTTTCCCTTTTTGAAAACGATTTTCCAGCCATAAAAACCCTCTGGGGCCCCAGTCCCGGGGACCCCATTATGTACCTCTGTAATCTTTTGCCCTTCCCGCCCACAGGATGGAATGGGGGGGCAAAATTTAACGATATTAAACTAAGCCTTAAACCCGTTGTCACCTCTCCCTTTTCGTATTTTGGGTCTTTTTATTTTTAATTTCCCCAGGTCCTGGGTTCAAATTTTTCAGTTCAGTCAGTAATTTGGAAAACCCTTTTGGGGTACCCAGTGTACTGGGGTTTTCTTTTAAACCCCAAACCCTCCCAAAGGGGGGTTCTGTGGGGGTTTTGATGGGGTTCCTGATCTAGGGGGAAATGGGTCTGTGCTCCAGTTCCTTTAATTAAACCTGAATTTCCTTCCCCCCCCTCCCCCAAAAGGGGGGGTTTTTTTAATCCCCGAGTTTAGGGGTTCCCCATAATAAAAAAACTGTCTCCCTATAGCAGGTTTCTGTGTTTAGAGAATATAATTTACCCCCTGTTTTAAGGGGTACCCAAAAACCCGCTTTACAGAATTTTTTAAATTAGCCCCCAAAAAATCAGCCAAAATAACCATCAATTTACTGACACTTAACTTTTGCCCCCGTCAGGGCCCCGGTAACCCCCTTACCTGAGACAGAAAAGCGAACCCCCTGTCTCAAACCCCTTGCTCTCCACCACCACCTTCCTGAGACGAAACGATGACCACCCGTCCAAACCCCCCTTGCTCTCCACCCCCACCTTTCCTGAGACAGAAACAGCCACCCCCCCTGTTCCAACCCCCCGGGGTCTTTCCCCGAGGGCCCCCCCCGAGACAAAAAACCCCAAACCCCCCCCTGTCGGGAAACCCCCCTTTCTCTCCCCGAGAACCCTACTGAGACAAAAAACAACCCCCACCTGGGCTCAACCCACCTTTCCCTCCAAAGAGACCCTACCCGAAAACAGACAAAAACCCCCACCTGTCTCATTCCCCCCCTTTCTTCCACCGAGATCCTACCTGAGACAGACACAAAACCCCCCCCTGTTTTCAACCCACCTGGCTCTCGAAAAACCCCCCCTTCCTTTTGGCAGAAAACCAACCTGTCTTTTTCCCCCCTGGCTCTTCTCCAAATACCCTTTCCTGAGACAGAAAAAGCCCTTAAACCCTTTTCAACCCCACCCGGGGTTGGGCCTTTAAAAATACCTTAACCCGGACAGAAACAACCCACCTGCCCCCAAAAACCCCCCTTGCTTCCCCGAGTTTCCCACCCGGAAAACAGACAAAAACCCACTCCTGTCCCCAACCCTTTTGGCTCTCCCACCCCCCACCTTACCTGAATGAAGAAACAAACCAAACCCCCTGTCTCAACCCCCCTGGCTTTCTCCAAATACCCCTTTCCTGAGACAGAAAAAAGCCACCACCTGTCCTAGCCCACCTTTCTTCCACCCACCTTACATGAAAACCCCGAAAAAAAGCCACAAACCCGTCTCAACCCAACCCGGTACTCCCACCCAGACCCTACCTGGACAGAAACAAAACCCCCCCCCTGTTCAACCCCCCTTTCTCTCCCCGAGACCCTTCCTGAGACAGAAAAACCCCACCTGTTTTTCAATTTCCCCCTTGCTCTCCACCGAAGCCTTCCCGAGACAGACAGAAAAAACCCCCCCCGTCCCCCACCGAGACCCCACCTGAGACAAGAAAACCCCCCCCTGTCTAAACCCCCCGGCTCTCCCAACCCCCTTACCTGAGACAGAAAAAAAAACCATCCCCCTGTCTCAAACCCCCCTGGTTTCTCCACTACCTTACCTGAGGGCAGGAAAAAAGCACCACCCGTTTAAACCCCCCTGGGTTTCCACCCCCACCTTTCCCGGGCAGAAACAATCCCCCCCCTGTCTCTCCCACCGTGCTCTCCACCCCTACCTTTTGAGACAAAAAACAACCACATGTTTCTTTTTCCAATGGGTCTCCAAAACCCCCCTTACCCGAGACAGAAAACAATCCCCACCTGTCTCCCAAACCCCCCTGGGGTTCGGGCCAAACCCCCTTTCCTGAGAAAAGAAACAGCCAACCGGGTTTTACCCCCCCTGGCCCTTTTCCACTACCTTTTCCTGAGACAGAAACAGCCTTTTAAACCCGTCTCAACCCAAACCCCCCTCTTTTTTAAAAATTCCTTACCGGGGACCCGAAAAAACCACCCCCCTGGGCCCCAACCCACCTTGCTTCCACCGGGGATCCACCCGAGCGACACAACCCCCTGTCCCCAAACCCCTCTGGGTCCGACCCCCACCTTACCTGAAGGACCCGAAACGCCCCACCTGTCTAACCCCGGGCCTTTTTTCCCACTACCCCTTAAACCTTTTGGGCGGAAACTGCCACCCCCTGTCTCAGCCCCCCTTGCTCTCCCCCCACCATACATGGGGACAGAAACAGCCACCCTGTCTTAAAACCCCCCTGGTTTCTCCCCCGAGCCATAAACCCGAGACAAAAAACAACCCCACCCGTCTCAACCCCCCTTTCTCCCCACCGAGGGCCCTACCTGAGACGAAAAAAACCCCCAACCCGTTTATTCCCCCTTGCTCTCCAACCCAGGGCCCTTCCCTTTACAGACAGAAAAAACCCCCCCCGGGCTCCCCCGAGAACCCCACCCGTAGACAAGCAAAACCCCCCCCCGTCTCAACCCCCCGGCTCCCACCACCACCTTACCTGAGGGGGGAAAAAAGCCATCAATGTCTAAACCCCCTGGCTTTTTCTCCCCTACCTTAAACCCGAAAACAAAACAGCCCCCCCTGTCTCAACCCCCCTGGCGCTCCCCCCCACCCTTACCGAGAAGAAAAACAATTCCCCCCCTGTCTCAACCCACCTTGTCTCCACCACTACCTTAAACCGGACAAAAAACAACCCCCACGTGTCTAACCCACCTGGCTCTCCAAAACCCCCATTACCCGAGAAGAAACCAAACCCCCCCTATCTCAACCCCCCTGGCTTCCACCACCCAAAATTACCTGGACAGAATCAAAACCCCCCTGTCTCCACCCACCCGGCCCCTCCCCACCAAATTTTCCTGAGACAGAAACAACCCCCCACGTTGGGCTCAAAACCACCCGGCTCTCCCCCCCACCTTTCCGGAAAAGGGGAAACAAAAACCCCCTGTTCCCAAACCCCCCTTGCTCTCCCCCACCACCTTTAAACCCGGAAAACAGAACAAACCCCCACGTGTTCAAAACCCCCCTGGGTCTCCACCACCACCTTTTCCGGAAAAACAGAAAAAATCCCCACCTGTTTCAAACCCACTTGCTCTCCACCACCACCTTACCTGAGACAGAAACAACCACCACCTGTCTCCACCCACCTGGCTCTCCACCACCACCTTACCTGAGACAGAAACAACCACCACCTGTCTCCACCCACCTGGCTCTCCACCACCACCTTACCGAGACAGAAACAATCCCCACCTGTCTCAACCCACCTGGCTCTCCACCACTACCTTACCTGAGACAGAAACAGCCACCACCTGTCTCAGCCCACCTGGCTCTCCACCACCACCTTACCTGAGAAAGAAATAGCCACCACCTGTCTCAGCCCACCTGGCTCTCCACCCACCTGGCTCTCCACCACCACCTGTCTCAACCCACCTGGCTTTCCACCACCACCAGTCTCAACCCACCTGGCTCTCCACCACCACCTGTCTCAACCCACCTGGCTTTCCACCACCACCAGTCTCAACCCACCTGGCTCTCCACCACCCCCCTGCCCTAAAACCACCCGGGGTTTTCCCACCCCCAAACCGTTTTAAACCCCCCCGGCTCTCCACCACCACCTCTCTCAACCCACCTGGTTTTTCCCCCACCACCATTCTCAACCCACCTGGTTTTCCCACCCCACCTGTCTCAACCCCCCTGGCTTTCCACCACCCCGGGTTCTAAACCCCACCTGGTTTTCCACCACCACCTTTCTAAACCCCACCTGGCTTCCCCCAAACCCCCTGCCCTCAACCCCCCTGGCTTTCCACCACCCCCCCTGCCCTAAACCCCCCTTTTTCTCTCCCCGAGCCCCAAACCTGGACAAAAACAACCCCACCTGTCTAAAACCCCACCTTTTTTTCCACCAAAGCCCCCTACCTGAGACGGGACACAACCCCCACGCTCTTTCCCCCCTTGCTCTCCCCCGAGATCCTCCCTGAACAGAAAACAACCCCCCCCTGCCCTAAACCCCACCGGGTTTCTCGACCACCCCCCTTATGAGACAGAAACACCCCCATCACCTGTTAAAAACCCACCTGGCTCTTCTCCACTTACCCTTCCCCTAGAAGGAAACACCCCATACCTTTTCCTAACCCCCACCGGGGCTCTTCTAAACAAACCTTCCCTTAACAGAAACAACCACCCCCCTGCCTAAACCCCCCTTTGGCTCTCCACCGAATCCCCCCGAGACAGACAAAAACCCCACTCCTGTCTAAACCCCCATTTTGGCTCCCCGACCCCCACCTTACCTGAGACAGAAACAGCCACCACCTTTTTCTAACCCCCCTGGCTTTTCCTCCATACCTTACCTGGACAAAAACCCCCACCCCCTGCCCCAAACCCCCTTGCTCTCCACCACCCCCTTTACATGAACAAAAAACAGCCCACCCCCTTTGCCCTAAAACCCCCACTGGTACCCCAACCGGACCCTACCTAGACAGAAAAAACCCCCCACCTGCCCTAAACCCCACCTTTCTCTCCACCGAGACCCTACCTGAGACAGAAAAAACCCCCCCACCTGTCTCATTCCCCCTTTGGCTTTCCACCAAAGTCCTTCCTGAACAGAAGAAACAACCCCCCCCTCTCCAACCCCAAACCCTACCTGAAAAAGAAAAACCCCCACCTGTTCAACCACCTGGCTCTCCACACCCCCCCTTACCTGAGACAGAAACACCCCATCACCTTTTTTTCCTCAACCCACCTGGCTCTTCTCCACCCCTTCCCCTGAAAACAGAAACAGCCACCACCGGTCTAAACCCAAATTTGGCTCCCCAAACCACCCCTTTACCGGGGGACAAAAAACAACCCCCACCTGTCTAAACCCCACCGTGCTCCCCAACCACTACCTTACCTGAGACAAAAAACAACCACATCGGTCTAACCCCCCGGGGCTCTCCACCACCACCTTCCCTGGACGAAAAAACCCCCCACCTTTTCTAAACCCCCTGGCCCCTTCAAACCCCCCTTCCCTTTAACAGAAACACCACCCTTCTCCCCCCAACCGGCTCTTCCCCACTACCTTACCTGAGACAAAAACCCACCCATCACCTGTCTCAAACCCTGGCTCTTCAAAAATCCCTTTTCCTGAGACAGAAAAAACCCCACCACCTGCCTAAACCCCACCTTGCTTTTCCCCCGAAAATCCACCCGGAAAAGGCCCACAACCCACCCCTGCCCAAACCCATCTGGCTCCCCGCCCAAACCATTTAAAACCTGGGGACAGAAACAGCCACCACCGGGCTCAACCCACCGGGCTTTTTCTCCACTACCTTCCCTGAGACGGGAAAATTTGCCACCCCCTGTCTCCCCCAAACCTTGCCTCCCCCCAACCACCTTCATGAGACGGGAAAAAACCCCCACCACCGGTCTAAAACCCCCCTGGTACCCCAAACCGAGACCATCCCTGAGACAGCCCCCAACCCCCCAAACCTGTCTAAAACCCACCTTTCTTTCCACCGAGACCCTACCTGAGACAGAAAACAACCCCCCCTGCTCATTCCCCCCTTGCTCCCACCGAGGCCCTTTCCCTGGGGACAGGACAGAAACAACCCCCCCCCGTCTCCCCGGGGACCCTACCGAGACAAGAACCCCCCCTGTTTAAAACCCCCCGGGTTTCCCCACCACCCTTACCTGGGGACAGAAACACCATCACCTGTCTCAACCCCTGGTTTCTTCTCCACCCCTTACCGAGACAAAAAAACACCCCACCACCTGCTCAACCCCCCCCGGGCTCTCCACCACCCCCTTTTACCGAGCCAAAAAACAACCCCCCCTTTTTCAACCCCCCTTTGCTCTCCACCATACTTTACCAGAGACAGAAACAACCACCAGTGTCTAAAACCCCCCGGGCTCTCCCCCACCCCCTTACCGGGGACAAAACAATCCCACCTATCTAAAACCCACCGGGCTCTCCCCCAAACCCCCTTTAACCTTAGACAGAAAAAACCCCCCCCCTGTCTCCCCCACCGGGCTCTCCACCCCCACCTTACCTGGGGACAGAAACAACCACCACTTTGTCCAACCCACCGGCTCTCCCCACCCCCTTACCGAGACAAGAAACAATCCCCCCCTGTCTCAACCCCACCTTGCTCTCCCCCCATTTCCTGAACAGAAACAACCACCCCCGTGCCCTAAACCCCAAACTGGCTCTCCACCCCCCACCTTACCGAACAGAAAAAAATCCCCACCTTTTCCTCAACCCCCCTTGCTCTCCACCACCACCTTCCCCTGGGGGACGAAAAAAACCACCACCCTGTCCCCACCCCCGGGCCCTCTCCACCCCCCTTTTTTTCCCCTGAGCCAGAAACACCACCCCCTGTCTCCCCCCAAACCGGCTCTCCACCCCCACCTTCCCGAGACAAAAAAACAATCCCCACCTTCCCAAACCCCCCGGGCCCTTCCCCCCTTTTCCCTTACCTGGCCCGAAACACCACCCCCTTTGTCTACCCCACCTGGCTCTCCCCCACCCCCTTTAACCCTGGGAAAGAAATGGGCCCCCCAACCTTCTCAGCCCACCTGGCTCTCCACCCCCCTGGTCCCCACCACCCCCCTGTCCAACCCCCCTGGCTTTTTTCCCCACCACCCCAGCCCTTCAACCCCCTGGCTCTCCCAACCCCCTTCTCAACCCACCTGCTTTCCACCACCACCAGTCAAAAACCCAGGGCTTTTCCCCCCAACTGCCCTAAACCCCAAAACCCCCTGGCTTTCCACCCCCCAAACCAGTCTAAACCCCACCTGGCTCTCCACCCCCAACCTCTCTAAACCCCACCGGGGCTTTCCCCCACCGGGTTCTAAACCCACCTGGTTTTCCCACCCCACCTGTCTCAACCCACCTGGTTTTCCCCACCACCCCCCATCTAAAACCCAACCGGGTTTCCCAACCCACCCCCTGTCTCCCCCCACCTGGCTCTCCCCCACCCCCCCTTGTCTCAAACCCCACCGGGCCTTTCCACCACCACCTGTCTAAACCCCACCTGGCTTTCCCCCCAAAACCCCCAGTCTCAACCCCCCGGGCTTTCCCCCCACCAGTCTAAACCCCAAACCTGGTTTCCCACCCCCTGTCTAAAACCCACCTGGCTTTACCACCCCCAGTAAAAACCCCCTGGCCCCTCCACCACCACCGTCTCAACCCACCGGGTTTTCCACCACCACCGCCCAAAACCCCCTGGCTCCCCACCACCACCGTCTCAAACCCCACCGGTTTTTCCACCCCCCCCAGTCTCAACCCACCTGGTTCCCCCCCCCCTGTTCACCCACCTGGTTTTTCCCCCACCACCAGCCCTCAACCCACCTGGCTCTCCCCCACACCTGTCTCAACCCCCCGGCTTTCCACCACCACCACTCAACCCACCTGGCCCCCTCCCAACCACCTGCCCTCAACCCACCTGGCTTTCCACCACCACCATTTCCCAACCCCCCGGGACTCTCCACCACCCCCTGTATAACCAACCAGGTTTTCCACCCCCCACCATTCAAACCCACCTGGTTTTCCACCACCCCCGCCCAAACCCCACCGGGCTTTCCATCCCCACCATCTAAACCCACCTGGCTCTCCCCCCAAACCTGCCCTAAACCCCAACCGGTTTTCCCACCCCACCTGTCTAAACCCCACCTGGCTCTCCCCCCAACCTGTCTCAAACCCAAAAGGGTTTTCCACCCCCAACCAGCTCAACCCCACCTGGCTTTTTCCACCACCACCTGCCCCAAACCCCACCGGGCTTTCACGACCCCCAGTTCAACCCCCTGGTTTTCCCACAACCACCTGTCTCAACCCCCTGGCTTTCCACCCCCACCAGTCTCAACCCCCTGGTCTCCACCCCCACCTGTCTAAACCCACCTGGTTTTTCCCACCCCACAAGTTAAAACCCCCCGGGGCTTTCCACCACCACCGTCTCAACCCCCCGGGGTTTTAAAAACCACCCCCATCTCAACCCCCCCTGGTTTTCCACCCCCACCAGCCCTCAACCCCCCGGTTTTCCCAAACCAAACACCTGTCTAAAACCCACCGGGCTTTCCACCACCACCAGTCCCCCCCCAAACCGGGCTCTCCACCACCCCCTGTTCAACCCACCTGGCTTTCCACCACCAAGTCTAAAAACCCACCTGGCTCTCCCCCAAACCACCACCTGTCTAAACCCCACCTGGTTTTTCCACCCCCACCAGTTTTAACCCACCGGGCCTCCCACCCACCCCTTTTCTCAACCCACCTGGTTTTCCCCCAACCACCACCAGTCTCAACCCCCCCTGGCTCTCCACCACCCCCCTGTCTAAACCCCACCGGGTTTTCCACCACCCCCAGCCCTAAACCCCACCTGGTTTTCCACCACCCCCCCTGTCTAAACCCCCACCTGGCTTCCACCACCCCCAGTTTTAACCCACCTGGCTCTCCACCCCCCTTTCCCCAAACCCCCGGCTTCCACCCCACCAGTTTTAAACCCCAAACCGGCTCTCCACCACCACCTGTCTCAACCCCAGGGTTTTTCCCAAACCACCACCGTCCCCCAACCCACCTGGTTTTTCCACCACCCCCCTGTCTAAAACCCCCTGGTTTTTCCCCCACCCCCGGGCCCAAAACCCCCCTGGCTTTCCAAAAACCACCTTTTCCCCAACCCCCCTGGCTTTCCACCCCCACCGGGCTCAACCCACCGGCTCTCCACCACCACCTGTCTAACCCCCCGGGGCTTCTCCCCCACCCCCTGGCTCTCCACCACCCCCTGGCTCTCCACCACCCCGGGTCTAAACCCACCGGGCTTTTCCCCCAACCACCGGCTTTCCCCACCACCTGGCTCTCCCCCAACCAACCTGGCTCTCCCCACCACCAGGGGTTTTTCCCCAACCCCCACCTGTCCCCAACCCCACCTGGCTTTTCCACCACCACCGGGCTCAACCCCCCTGGCTCTCCACCACCACCAAGTCTCAACCCCCTGGCTCTCCCCCACCACCTGTCTCAACCCCCCAAAAGGTTCCCCACCACCACCGGGCTCTCCCCCCGGGGCTTTCCCCAAACCCCCTGGCTCTCCCCACCCCCCGGTCTAAACCAAACCGGGCTCTCCCCCAAACCCCCTTTCCCAAAAACCACCTGGCCTCCACCCCCCCATTTCTCAACCCCCTGGCTCTCCACCCCCAAACCAGTCTAAAACCCCCCTGGTTCTCCACCACCCCTGTCTAAACCCCAACGTGGCTTTTCCAAACCCCCTGGCCTCCCCCACCACCTGTTAATCAACCACCTGGCTCCCCACCCCCCACCTGTCTAAACCCAAACCGGGGGCTCTCCACCCCACCTGGTTCTCCACCACCACCTGGTTCCCAAAACCACCACCGGGTTCTCCACCCCCACCGGGTTTCTCCACCACCACCGGGTTTTTCTTCCCCACCACCAGGCTCTCCACCACCACCGTCTCAACACCCGGGCCTTCCACCCCCCCCCCCCCCGGGTTTTTTTTTCCTTCCCCCCAACCACCTGGTTCTCCACCACCCCCTGGCCTAA
This sequence comes from Cherax quadricarinatus, assembly GCF_026875155.1. Taxonomy (NCBI): domain Eukaryota; kingdom Metazoa; phylum Arthropoda; class Malacostraca; order Decapoda; family Parastacidae; genus Cherax; species Cherax quadricarinatus. The sequence goes on along the minus strand of NC_069446.1, from coordinate 37,768,743 downwards.
AACCACCACCTGTCTAACCCCCTGGCTCCCACCACCACCTGGTTCTCCCCCACCACCCTGGTTCTCCACCACCCCCTTTGGTTCCCCAAACCCCCACCGGGTTTCCCTCCCCCACCACCGGTTCCCCACCCCCAAACCGGGTTTTCTCCACCCCCACCTGGCTCTCCCCCCCACCTGGTTCCCACCACCCCCGGGGTTCTCCACCACCCCCGGGTTCTCCACCACCTGGCTTTCCCCCACCACCTGCCCTAAACCCAAACCTGGTTTCCCCCCACCCCCCCCTGGTCTCCCCCAACCACCGCTAAACCCCCGGGCTCCCACCACCACCGGGTTCCCCACCACCACCGGGTTTCTCCCCCAACCACCTTTTTCCCTCCACCCCCGGGTTTTTTCCCCCCCACCCCCTGGTTCCCCCACCACCCCCCCGGGGTTTTTCCACCCACCTGGCCCCTCCACCACCACCTGGTTCCCCAACCCCCACCGGGTTTCCCACCCCCCCGGGTTTCCCTCCACCACCACCTGGCTCTCCACCCCCAAACCTGTCTAAACCCCCGGGGCTCTCCACCACCCCCCTGGCTCTCCACCCCCCCACCTGGTTTCCACCACCCACCGGGCCCCTCTCCACCACCACCTGATCTCCACCACCACCTGTCTCAACCCCCCTGGTTTTTCCACCATCCCCAAAGTCTCAACCCACCTGGCTCTCCACCACCACCTGTCTCAACCACGGGGGCCCCTCCACCACCACCTGCTCAACCACCGGGGCTCCCACCCCCATCTGGCTCCCCCTCCCCACCTGGCTCTCCCAACCCCCCCCTGGCTCCCCCACCCACCACATGGCTCCCCAAACCACCCCCGGGTTCCCCACCCCCAAACCTCAAAACACCTCGTAAAACACTTAACTACATAAACATTTAAAGATTAAAAAATAAAACATTATTCTGATTAAAATTTTTTAATTTTTCTTGTTTTTAAAATTTTAAATTTATATTATTTTATTTACATTAAAAATTATTAAATTTTTCCCTTAATTTCCAAAAAGGGGTTTTTTTTTGTCAAAGCCCAGACATTTTAAATATGTACATGAAAACACAAAACGCACATGTTTTGCATGTGAAACCGTTGCACCGTACAACATTTAAACACTCATTCAAATGCTTCTTTATATATATAAAATATATATAATATATTTTATATATTTTTATATATATATATATATATATATATTATATATATAATATTATATATATAATTTTATATATATATATATATATAAAATTATATATATATAATATTATGAACAGTACACATATAAGAAAAAAATGAAACTTTCGTACTTGCATAAATAATCATATGCACGCGGGGCACACACATAAGCACATATTTAAAATTAATATTTATTGAAAATCTAGGGGTTGCAAATAAGAGTGATTTAAAAGGGGAGTCGGGGTTTACTGATACGGGGATATTTTTCCCCCAGATAGGGAAGCGTTTCCCCTTACCTTAGTTAGGGTACCCCTTGAAGTTTTTCTTTTTCCATACCCTTTTCCTCATTTTTGAAAACTCGGGGGAATTTCCCTTTCCCTTTGGGTTTTTCCAGTTAACAAAGTTTTTGAAAACAGTTTTTCTTTTAACCAAACAAAATTTACTCGTAGAAACGGGTCTGCCCTTTTTCCCCTACTGCCCCTTCCCTCTCTCCATATTTTAGTAAAACGGGCCCGTTTTTCTTTCTGAAAGATGGCATGGGACCCTTTTTTTTTACGTGAGGAAAAAAAAAAAATTGGGTTTTTAAACGTAACTATAATTTTTTAAAGGGGGGGAATTTGGGAAGCCCGTGGGGAAAGGGCTCGGACAGATGACCTAAAGCCCCGAGGGGGGGGGCTTTATATGACTAACACCCGCGTCCTCAAAAAAACTTTCCTGGGTTTTTTTGACAAATTTTACCTAACCTGACTCACGGAAAACGTTGACAAGATTGCAAAAAAACCAAAAAAGAAAAGGGCGGGGTTTAAAACCCCCGATCAAGAGTTTTGAGACAACTGGGTCGCGGGTTTCCCAACCCCCCCCGTGGGTATGGTTTTTTACCTAACCTTTCACGGGGGGAGTTTATAGCCACTCATAAATTATGGGTTTTCCCAAAAAACACTTTTCCTTAGGTTTTCCCCCAGTGACCCCCCTAAATCTCTTTTAAACGCACCAACACGACTCTTTCAAAGAAGCCTCCCAAAAATGACTCGAAAAATGCTTTTTAAAACCCTTTCCCCCCCACAAAGAACCTCTCCAACAATCCCCCCCTCAAAAAAAAAAACCCACCCTTCTGTGTGTACCCCCCTTCCCAGGCGCTCTTAAAAACCGATTCAGTCTTTCATAATCCCAAAGCGGGGCCTCATTTCCCATTTAAAAACCATTTTTTTAAATTTCCCTTCCCTCCTCCGGTTTTAAACCCGGGGGGTAAAAAATGGCAAACTGGGTTCTCCTTTCCCCATCCCCAGAACTCACCCAAATTCCCCCGATTTGCATAAAATTATCCCCCAGAAAAGGTATAGGTGGCAAAAAAGATTTTTTCTGCAAATTTTTAAAAAATCAGAGGAAGCAAAAAACTAGTATGAAGACCGATCCTTTCCCTTCCCCTGAAACGAGGGCAAACAAGTATCTGGTTTTTGACGTGGGGCGAAAAATCTGGCCCCAGAACGAGACGTTGTTCTAAAACATCCCTTCTGGGAAAAGCAGGGTTTTTTTTTTTTGCATGATATTTTATTGATTTTCTTTCGTTAAAAACCCCAAAGTTGATACAGGAAGAAAAAAAGGAAGGAAAGCGAAAAATTGGAAAGCTGACGAGGTTTTTTGTAAAAAAAAGAAACAAGAGTTAGAATTTATACAGGAAAATTTTTAAAAAAAAACACAGAAAAATGGGGCCCGAAGAATGAATATGTGGGAAAAAACAGGGAACTGAAAAAAAAACGGATCGCGTTTCATGTCTTTGCCTCACCATTTGTAAATCGCCTTTTTCTGGGGTTTCAGGAGTCCCAAAACTTTTGCCCCCTGGCCCTCCCTTTTTAACTTTCGTGGCCAGATTTTCTTCCTCCCAGCCTCGTGGTCCCCTTCCCTATTTTTCCTACGTTTTTGCTCTGTTTTTTCCCCCTCCTAAAACCCCCTTTTACTGAAAAAATATTTCCTGATATCCCTAGGGTTCATCCGGTCTTTTTACTTTTCCGGTGTACTGTTTCAATCCTTTTACTCATCCCAGTCAACTTTATCAATTCCCTGGTTATTTTTTATGTTATTTTAAATTCCCCAGGTTCTTTTTGTATCTAATGCTTTCGACAGATTGAGGGGCCCTTAACCCCTTTCCCCTTAGCTCATTTTTCCCTTTAAATTTTTGTAATTGTTTTAAAGCATGCCTTGTTTGTCATATGAAAATTTGGTTCTGGTACTTTAATGAATCTTTGTTGGGATTCCTGAAGGTACTCTTAGATTACCTGCACATTTTTTCATGGGTTTGTTTCCTCTTGTGATATGTTTGGCACTAAAAATTTCCTCTGGCCTTCGTCCCCTTTAGTGAAATTACATCCCCTATCCTCGGTCTATGCTCAGTTTTCGATCTTTTTGTTCCCTTTTTCACTTTTTTAAAATTTGCTTTTTTGAAAGGGTTTTATTCAAGAACCATTTTTGTGTTCAGTCTTGCAGTTTTTTTCCAGTTTTATTCGTAGCCTTTCCCTTTTCCTAATCAAAATTTTTTTTTCTCATGATTTTTAAAATCACAAAATCATCATCTCTTCCCCGGTTTGCTTTAGGGCACATACCCGAAATGGGACTGGGCCAATGGGCCCGTCCTTGCAGGGACCCCCTTTATTCTCTTTTCCCCATTTCGCATCTCTTCCCGGACAGTCACTGTTTGTCTCCTTTCCATGACGTACTCTGTAATGTGCCCTGATGCATTCCCTGTTATTTCCCTCGTGCTCCTTTTTTTTTATGGCCCCGTTTTCTTCTGAGATAGAGAAAGCCCTCTTGCAATCCACGAATTTTCAATAGCCCATCCTTTTTTTTTCATCCATTTCTTCCGTTATTAATTCAAAAAGGTTTTGTTCCAAATTTTTTATTAGCACTCAAACTATCTCTCCTGAATTACTTTTCCATTAACCCTTTATAGTATGCATTTAGTGCACTGGTCTGTTTGTTCAGCACTTTGCTGTATTTTTTGATCTCTAGTAACTTTTTTTATCCATTTTTTTTGTTTTACATAGTAGTTAGACAATTTTTTTTTTTGGTGGTGTTGTCATTTGTGACTAGCAATTTTTGGTTTCTTTTCTCAAGAAAAAAAAAACATACTTGTCCCCTCCACCACTTTTATATCTTTTCCATTCCACTTTTTTTACTACCCCTTTACAAAAAAGAAAAGTGTTTTCCCATCAACCCGGGAAAACATTTTAGTTCCTAATGTTCTCTTCTGTTTTGGGCCCCCACATTTTCGTCCTAAGTTTTTTAGCAAAATTTCCCCGGGGTAAATTTTTTTTTTTCCCAGGTAAATTTTAAAATTTTTTTTAAGTCCCCATTTTCCCTTTTCCCCCGGGGGGTGTTTCAGGTTTTAAATTTTTTTTGTTTGTCCTAATTTCACTCCTCTTTGTTTTTGGGATAAATTTGGTTGCAAATTTTTCCATCTTTTGAAAATTTAGAAAAAACGTTGATTTAAGTTGGGTGTCCCCCTCCCCAGCTGGTGTTTAATATTCTAAAGGGGAACCTGAACTTTTTTGTACAGAGGGCCCCCAAAAGAATTTTCTTTTTGGGTAATTCCTCAAGGTTATAAATTTTTAGCGTACACCCGAAAGCAGAAAATCATAAGGGTTAAAATTCTCTTTTCCCCACTATCTTAGGTGTGATACTCTTCTAAAATTTTTTTTATTCATTTTATACCTGTAGTTTCTCACCTCCCAGCCCGTAATTTTGTCTCCGGGCTCCCCCTATATTTTACCCAAAAATTTAAAAAAATGCGGTTTCTTTGGATTGGACTCCAGCAAAAACCCTTTCCTTGTCCAGACGAGGGGATACATGAAGTAAACCTTGGAAAATCCTAGGGGATTAGCACCAAACAGCACATGAAAAACACTTCCTTTGAAAGCCAAAAAACCCCCTCGGGGAGGGGATGCGTCATTCCCCCCGCGAAAACAGGGGCAACAAGTAAACTGAGAGACAAACCCGTAAAATGTCCCGGGGCCAAGGGGTGTTCAACTGCTTCCAGAATACGTAAGAAAGGGGTTTCCAATTTGACCATTGACTGTCTTCAAGAGGCACTGGAGAGGACCTAAAGCCACACCTTACCAAACCGGGGTTTTTGGGGTTTGTAGTCAGCTTTCGTGCGGCCAACATAACAGCCCGGTTTTATCAGACCCCGAACCCCCACGATGCCCGATCTCAGGACCCGGGCCCCCGGGGGCGTTGAACCCCCCAAACCCCCTCCAGATAAAACTTTCCCGGGATATCTTTTTTCTTTTTCACAATGGCAGGGGCATTTATATATATATTAAAAAAGGTGTTTCGTAGTATGTTTTTAGAGACCAAAATTTCCCACTTTAATACAACTTACTATTCCTTAAGGGTTTTGTCATTCTCCCCTGTCCTTTAGGGGCATCTTTTTCGGCGGGTAAAATGAGTCCCAAAAAATTTTTTTTGCAGACCGAAAAGATACAGGTTCTATGGGCCCCTATTTCTTGCTTTTCACCCCCCGTAACTCTGCACTGAAAAAAAGCAGGCTGGTCATGTCATAAGGGGTTCCCCCTTTCAGAATTCATGTGATTTTTTTGTGTTGATTTTCCTCTCCTGGTTTGGGCCAGTTTCCTCCCCCTTTATTTAAATTTTTTCTTGGAAAGGTTTCATATCCCTGAAATTAAATGTGGTTTAAGGCCTCGGTCCCTGCCCCTTTTCCCTTAAAAAAATAAAAAAAATGGGGATTCATTGCTAGCCCAGGCAGAAAGTCCTGTCCCCTTTTTGCCTTGTTAAAGATCTTCGTTATGACTTTTGGGCCCTTTACAACCACGGTAAGTTTTTAGATCCTAATTTCATTTTCTATTGCAGTTCAAAATTAGCATCTTCATTTTAAACTTTTTTCTGTCCCCAAATTTTTTTAGTATAGGTTTTATAGTCATTGCACCCCGGGGAAATCATTTTTTTACTCCCCTGGGGATACCTTCCTAAATTTTTCTTTTAACTCTTCCCCCTACCCCTCTGTCGTTACTGTTATCACTCAATCCTTCACAGTTTTTTTCCCCTTTTCATATAGCTAAAGGGAAGGGGGAATTTTGGGTCTGTTAAAGGTTTTTCTACTGCATCAAATTTTTAAATTAATTTTCCCCGCTTTTCTTTTCACAAAAAGCACATTTTTTTCTTTTCTAGTTCCTGCCCCTTTTTCGTGTTTTATGTGTCCTATATTTACTCCACGTACCTGGCTTCCCCTTTAAAAACCCGGTGAGCAAAAGGGCTCTATATATATTTTTTTTTTCTTGTTTTTTTGGGTATAAGTCCCCGTCCATAAACTCTTTTCCCCAGTTTTTCTAGTATTTCCAGCACTCCTTTTGGGGGTCCTTGGCCCCCCAATTCCCCTTTCTCAGAGCTTCTTCCAGGGATGATGTAAATCTTGGTAATTGATTCCGATCAATTTGTTTTAAAAAAAACGGGGAAAAAAACACAAGGGTATAATTAGTAAGAACGTTTCGGTTTGGGCCCAGAAAAAAACCCAAGACCTACGACGAAATGTTACAAAAATATCTTACGCTCCTCTAAGGGCATTCAAACTTTTTCCAAGGGAATTTCTCCTACCTTCATTGCTTCCCTTCTACATTTTTTTTTCTTGTCTTCTTCACCAGAGCAACTTTTCTAAACGTTAATTTAGAAATGATGATCACTAACACATACTGGTGTTTAGAGCGAATTTTAAAATCTAAGTCTTGCTAACTCATCCCGCCTCTCGTCTTAAAGATTCCTTCACGATCGCTCGTTTAGTTTTCCATTCCTCCCCCCCATTAATTTTTTTCTCCATTTTTCTGGCCCCCCTGTGTGGAAGGCAATGTATGTGTGTGTGTGTTGTGTGTGGTGTGTTTTTACCACTATTTGTACTCACCATTTGGGGTTGCAGGGGGTCGAGTCATAGCCCCGGGCCCCCCTTTTCACTGATTACACGGGTCCTCTCTCTCCCTGCCCCATGAGCTTTATCATACCTCCCCTTTAAAAACTATGTAGGGTTTTTCCCCCCCTCCACTTTCACTTTCTAGCTTTTCCACGGTTTGACTACTCATGACGAAGAAATTTTTTCCTAACATCCCTTTTGATTCATCAGAGTCTTAAACTTCCAATTGTGACCTTTGTGTCTGGCCCCCATCCTGGAACACCCGTTTTTTGTCCACCTCATCATTCCGCACGTTTTTTAATATTCGTTATCATGTTTTCCCCTGACCCTCCTCCCCCCATTGTCGTCGGGCCGTTTTTCCCTAACCTTTCTCGGGAAAATTTCCCCGTAGCTCGGGACTAGTCTTTTTGCAAACCTTTTGACTTTCCCTAATTTTTGACGTGCTTCTAGGTGTGGTTTCCAAACTTGTGTGTGTGTGTGTGGTGTGGTTGTGGTGTTTTGTGTGTGGTGGGTGTGTGTGTACTCACCTTTGTGGTTGCAGGGGTCGAATCCACCTGGCCCCGTCTCTTCACTGGCCGCTAATCCTCACTCTACCCATTCCGTGGGCTTTACTCCCTCCCCCTTAAAAGCTAGTATAACCTGCCCCCTACATCACTTCCCAGACTACCCACTTCTGGCAACTCGTGACTGAAAAATACTTCCTGACACCCCCGTGTGATTCACCTGAGTCTTAAACTTCCAACTGTGCCCCCCTATTTTCTGTGTTCCATCCTGGAACATTCTGTCTCTGTTGGGGCCTTGTCTTTTCCCCCCAGTATTTTAATTCGTTACAACCCCCCCCTATCTCTCCTGTTTTCCCAAATTTTTCGTCAGGTTGATTTCCCTTAACCCTTCCCTAGGCATCCCCTTAGCTGGGACAGTCTTGTTGCAAACCTTTTCATTTTCTCTTTTTTCCCTTACATGTTTGTGGGTAAAGGTTCCGAATGGCCTGCTACCCCCAAAGGGCTCTCTCTTTCTCCCATTGTGTGATGGATCACATAACTTCAAGACATAAATCTTGTTACTTTAGAATCTCTGGATTCACTTTAAAAAACCATTTCAAGACAAATTTGAAATGCATCCAAAAAATTATTGTCAAGAGGGTTTTTTAAACCTGAAAGGGTCATGCAGCCCGGGCGCAGGGAGGAAATTAGGTTCGATTCAGAGATGTCAGATCAAATTTTCCTTTTATCAACGCGCCTCGCCTAAAACAAGGAATCTATCTTTAGAGGACATCTTTTGAACACAGTCTAAAACTTTCCTCTTCAAACACAAGCGTACCGTGGGGCGGTGGGTTTACCCTTGTTACAAGCACCAACGTACCGGGGGGGGTTGATTTTCCCTGTTATTTAAGCACCAACGTACCCTGGGGGGGTGGATGTTACCCTTGTTATTTCAAGCACCAACGTACCGTGGGGCGTGTGATTTTCCCTGTTATTCAAGCACCAAAGTACCGTGGGGCGTGTGATTCCCCTGTATTCAAGCACCAAAGTACCGGGGGGGAGTGATTTTCCCTGTTTTTCAAGCACCAAAGACCGTGGGGGGGTGTGATTTTCCCTTTATTTCAAGACCCAAAGTACCGGGGGGTGTGATTCTTCCCTCGTTATTTAAGCACCAAACCCTGGGCGTGTGATTCCCCCCCCCGTTATTCAAGCACCAACGTACCGGGGGCGTGGATTCTTTCCCTCGTTATTCAAGCACCAACGTACCGTGGGCTGTGATTCTTTCCCCCGTTATTCAAAACCAAAGTACCCTGGGGCGATGTGATTCTTCCCCCCGTTATTTAAGCACCAAAGTACCGGGGGGGGCGGGGTGATTTTTCCCTGTTATTCAAGCACCAACGACCGTGGGGGGGGTGTGATTCTTCCTCGTTATTCAAGCACCAACGTACCGTGGGGGGTGTGATTCTTCCCCCGTTATTAAAACCCAAAGTACCGTGGGCGGTGTGATTCTTCCCTCGTTATTCAAGCACCAACGTAACCCTGGGGCGAGTGTTCTTCCCTCGTTATTCAAAACCAACGTAACCTGGGGGGGGTGTGATTCTTCCCCGTTATTCCCAACACCAACGTACCGGGCGTGTATTTTTTCCCTCTTTTTCAAACACCAAGACCGTGGGGGGGTGATTCTTCCCCCGTTATTTAAACACCAACGTACCGTGGGGGGGGTGTGATTCTTCCCTCGTTATTCAACACCAAAGTACCGTGGGGGGGGTGTGATTCTCCCCCGTTTTCAAGCACCAAAGTAACCCTGGGGCGGTGGATTCTTCCCCGTTATTCAAGCACCAACGAAAGTGGGGCGGTGTGATTCTTCCCCTGTTATTCAAGCACCAACGACCCTGGGCGGGTGTATTCTTTCCCCGTTATCCCAAAGCGTGCTTTGACCCCTTACAACCAACTAAATGCTTTGTGACTTTCATTAAAAATACCTTTTATAGAACAAACCTTTTCTGGGGTGGATTTCTCGTTTTTAGAAAATAAAAAAATTTTGACTTGTTTAAATTCGCACAAGCTTTGCTTTGGGCTTTTTTCAACGTGCATTTTTCCCCGATCTAAACTTAACCTGTCCGTATAACATTAGCAGATGTAGCCTTCTTTTTTTAAAAATAAAAAAATACTATCTAGTGAGGAATTTTTAAGCTGTTAACGTTTTCGGGGGTTTCGGCCCCTTCACCACGCAGAGCAAAAAAATAAAATCAAATATACCCCTTGGGGAGGAATAGGTACACTTACTCCCCCCAAGAGTCCAGGCGATAAAATACCTGGGGGGGGGGTGCAGGATATACTTTGCGCAAAAACACCATGT
>NC_069446.1:37704658-37758285 GCF_026875155.1 Cherax quadricarinatus | reverse complement strand
AATGAGAGTAGTGATGATAGTAATGTGTGGTGTGATAAAGTGGTGTTGGTAGTAGGTGGTAATGATAAAGTGGTAGTAGATGGGATATAAGGTAGTGTTTATGATATTGGCCTTGTTGATGGTTGTTGTGTTGTCGGTAGTAGTGTTGATAAAGGTTTAGTACTTTTGAGTGGTAGGTGTTGAAGGTAGTTCTGATCATATAGTGGTGTGATGCAGTAGTAGTAGTAGTAGTGTTGATGGAAGTAGTGGTGATAGTAGGAGGAAAACTGAAGGTAGGTGGTGATCATGATCGTGGTGTTGATAGGTGGTAGTGTGATGGTGGTGGTGGTGTTGGTGGTAGTAGTGTAGTAGTGTATGTAGTTAGTAGTAGTAGTAGTAGTAGTAGTAGTAGTTGTAGTAGTAGTAGTAGTAGTGTAGTAGTTGTAGTACGTAGAGTTTAAAGGTAGTTGTGATAATTTGTAGTGGTGTGCAGTGGTGATACTGGTAGTGGTGGTACTCGTAGTGGTGTGCTTGTATTGTTGATATATGTAGTGGTGGTTATTTTGTAGTTGTAACCATGTGTACTTGATGATACCTGTACTAGTGATACTCTGTCATACTGGTTATTTCTGGTGATACTGTGAGTACTGATACTGGTAGTTTTTTTATGCATGTAGTGGTTCGTACTCATAGTATGATACTTGAGAAGTTGATACTTGTTAGTGTGGTATTGAAATACTGATATTTGTAGTGGTGACTTTAAAGCTGTTGGATACCAGTAGTACCAGTCTTGTAGTGGAGGTGACATTTTGTAGCGGTGATACGTGTTTCGGTGGTACGGAAGAACTGAGACTTGTAGTGGTGATTCATTGTAGCGGTGGTGTTGGAAGTTACTGATACTTGTTACTGGTGATACTTGAAGTGATGGTATACTCGTAGTGGTGATACTTGCTTTGATAATCTTGTAGTAGTTAGTGGTGACTCGAAGTAGTGATTCTTGTTGAGTGATACTTGTAGGAGTTGATGTTTGCAGTGTGGTCGAGGAATTTTTAGTGTTGGTGTTAGAAGTATTTTACATGTAGTGGTGATATTCGTAAGTAGTGAGAACGTGTAATGGAGATACTTGCAGTAGTGGTAATGGAAGTGGAAGATACTTGTAGTGAGGTACTTACAGTGTTGAAGATTGCAGTGATTATTTTTGTAGTAGTGGTAGCTGTAGTGAAGATACTTGTAGTGTTTTGTTTGTAGTGGTGATATTTATAGTCGGTGGTACTTGTAGTGGTGGCACTTGTAGTGTGGCACTTGTAGTGGTGGAGCACTTTGTAGTTGGTGGCACTTGTAGTGTGGCACTTGTTAGTGGTTTGTACTTGTAGTGGGTGGCACTTGTAGTGGTTGGCACTTGTAGTGGTGGTACTTGTTAGTGGAGGCACTTGTAGTTGTGGCACTTGTAGTGGTGGGTACTTGTAGTGGTGGCACTTGTGTAGTGTGGCACTTGTAGTGGAGGCACTATTGTAGTGGCCCCCCCCCCCCCGGCGCGGAAAACCCCCCCCCCCCCCCCCCCCCCCCCCCCCCTCTGGCACTTGTAGTGGTGGCACTGGCACTTGTAGGGTGGCACTTGTAGTGGTGGTACTTGTAGTGGTGGCCACTTGTAGTTGTGGTACTTGTAGTGTGGGTACTTGTATGGTGGCACTTGTAGTTGTGGTACTTGTAGTGGTGGCACTTGCAGCGGTGGTACTTGTAGTGGTGGTACTTGTAGTGGTGGCACTTGTAGTGGTGGCACTTGTAGTGGTGGCACTTGTAGTGGTGGCACTTGTAGTGGTGGCACTTGTAGTGGTGGCACTTGTAGTGGTGGTACTTGTAGTGGTGGCACTTGTAGTGGTGGCACTTGTAGTGGTGGCACTTGTAGTGGTGGCACTTGTGAGAATAGTGGTAGGCACTTGTAGTGGTGGCACTTGTGTGGTGGTACTTGTAGTGGGGCACTTGTAGTGGATGTGGGCACTTGTCAGGGTGGCACTTGTAGTGGTGGCATTGTAGTTGTGGTACTTGGTAGATGGTGGCACTTGTAGTGGGTGGCACTGTAGTGGTGGTATTTGTAGTGTGGGCACTTGTAGTGGTGGCACTTGTGTAGTTGTGGCACTTGTTGTGTTTGGTACTTGTAGTGGTGGCACTGGACTGTGGCACTTCGTTGTGGTGGCATTGTAGTGGTGGTACTTGTAGTGGTGGCACTTGTAGTGTTGGACTTGTAGGTGGTTGGCACTTGTAGTGGTGGCCACTTGTAATGGGGCACTTGCAGTGTGGCACTTGACAGTTGGTGTTAACTTGTAGTAATATACTTGTATTGTTTACACTTGTAATGATCTTCATAGTGGTCATACAGTAGTGTTACAGTGGTGATACTTGTAGTGTTGATACTTGCAGTGTTGATACTTGCAGTGTTGATACTTGCAGGGTGTTGATTGATATTGCAGTGTGATTCTTGTAGTGTTGATACTTGTAGTGTTGATACTTGCAGTGTTGATACTTACAGTGTTGATACTTGTAGTGTTGATACTTGCAGTGTTGATACTTGCAGTGTTGACACTTGCAGTGTTGCATACTTGTTAGATGTTGATAATTGCTGTGATGATACTTGCAGTGTTGATATTGCGGTGTTGATACTTGACAGTGTTGATACTTGCAGTGTTGATACTTGCCAGTGTTGATACTTGCGTGTTGATACTTGCAGTGTTGATACTTGCAGTGTGTTTGATACTTGCAGTGTGATACATGTAGTGTTGATACTTGTAGTGTTGATACTTGCAGAGGTTGATACTTGCAGTGTTGTGTATACCTTGCGTAGTGTTGATACTTGAGTGTTGATACTTGTAGTGTTGAAATTGCAGTGTTGATACTTGCAGTTGTTGATACTTGCCGTGTTGATACTTGCAGTGCTGATACTTGTAGTGTTGATACTTGTAGTGTTGATACTCTGATAGTGTTGATATTGTAGTGTTGGATACTTGCAGCGCCCCCCCCCCCCCCCCTTTGATACTTGCAGTGTTGATAATGCGGTGTTGATACTTATAGTGTTTGAATACTTGTAGTGTTGATACTTGCGGTGTTGATATTGAAGTGTTAGATACTTTGCAGTGTGGGATAATTGCAGTGTTGATACTTGCGTGTTGATACTTGTAGTGTTGGATACTTGTCGTGTTGATACTTGCAGTGGATTTTTTTGGATATACTTGTAGTGTGATACTTGCCGTTGGTGATATTGCAGTGTTATCTTGCAGTGTTGATACTTGCGTGGATACTTGCAGTGTGATACTTGTAAGTGTTGATACTTGCAGTGTTGATACTTGTAGTGTTGATACTTGCAGTGTTGATACGTGCAGTGTTGATACTTGCAGTTGTTGATACTTGCAGTGTTGTACTTGCAGTGTTGATACTTGCAGTTGATACTTTGCAGTGTTGATACTTTTTGTGTTGATAATGCAGTGTTGAATTGCGTGTTGATTACTTGCAGTGTTGATACTTGTAGTGTTGATACTTGTAGTGGTGATACTTGTTGTGTTGTGATACTTGGCAGTGTTGATACTGCAGAGTGATACTTGCACAGATGTTGATAACTTGCAATGTTGATACTTGCAGTGTTGTAACTTGTAGTGTTGATACTTGTTAGTGTTGATACTTGCAAGTGTTGATACTTGCCAGTGTGCTACTTCTTTGTTAGTTTTAGTTGAAGCAGTAGCAGTATTTGTTGAGGATACTTGTGCAGCAGAAGAGTGCAGTGCAGAGCACAGTCTGTAGTATGTAAGTAAAAGTCACGTACAGTGTTGTACTTGCAGTTGTGATACTTGTAGTGTTGATACTTTTTGTGTTGATACTTGTAGTGTTGATACTTGGCAGTGTGATACTTGCTGTGTTGATACTTGCAGTGGTGATACTTGCCCAGTGTTGATATTGTAGTGTTGATACTTGTAGTGTTGATACTTGCAGTGTGGATACTTGCCAGTGTTGTACTAGCAGTGTTGATACTTGTAGTGTTGATACTTGCAGTGATCTGATACTTGCCGTTGTTGATACTTGTAGTGTTGATACTTGCCGTGTTGATACTTGTAGTGTTGATTCTTGCAGTGTTGATACTTGCAGTGTTTGCTACTTGTAGTGTTGATATTGCAGTTTGATACTTGCAGTGTTGATACTTGTATGTGGTTGATTCTTGCAGTGTTGATACTTGCAGTGTTGATACTTGCAGTGTGTACTTGCTGTGTTATACTTGCAGTGTTGATACTTGTAGTGTTGACGGGGGGGGGATACTTGCAGTGTTGATACTTGCAGTGTGATACTTGTAGTGTCTACTTGCAGTGTTGATACTTGCGGTACTGTTGATACTGGTAGTGTTGATACTGCCGGTGTTGATAATTGTAGTGTTGATACTTGCAGTGTTGATACTTGCGAGTGTTGATACTTGAGTGTCAGACTTGCAGTGTTGTAACTTGTAGTGTTGATACTTGTAGTGTTCATACTGCAGTGTTGATACTTGGTGTTGATACTTGTTGTTGTGATGCTTGTATTAGTGATATACTTATATTAGTGATATTTGTAGTGGGGATATTTGCAGTGGTGATACTTGTATTGGGGGTATTTGTATGTGGGATAGTGTAGTGGTAGTTTGTAGTGTGTGACACTTGTAGTGATTGTATTTTTAGTGGTGACACAATCAGAGTTCATCTTCATACATCCACTAACATAATACAGTGTATTTGCACTACTCATCCATCATCACAGTGTATCTTCACTACTCATCATCATCACAGTGTATCTTCACTACTCAACATCATCACTGTGTATCTTCACTACTCATCATCATCACAGTGTATCTTCACTACTGCATCATCATCACAGTGTATCGTACTACTATTCATCATCACAGTGTTCTTAACTACTCAACATCAATCACTGTGTATCTTCACTACTCATCATCATCACAGTTGTATCTTCATACTCATCATCAACACTGTGTATCTTCACTACTCATCATCATACAGTGTATCTTCATATCATCATCATCACTGTGTATCTTCACTACTCATCATCAATCACAGTGTGTCTTCACTATTATCATCATCACTGTGTATCTTCACTACTCATCATCATCACAGTGTTAATTCCTTTTTTTCCCCCCCCCCCCCCACTATTCATCATCATAACAGTGTATCTTCACTACTCATCATCATCATGTGTATCTTCACTACTCATATCATCACAGTGTATCTTCATATCATATCATCACTGTGTATTCTTACTACTCATCATCATCACAGGTATCTTCACTAATCATCATCATCACAGTGTATATTCATACTCATCATCATCACTGTGTTTCTTCACTGCTCATCATCATTTCAGTGTATCTTCACTACTCATCATCCATCACTGTGTATCTTCACTATCTCATCATCACAGTTGTATCTCATATCATCATCATAAAGTGTATCTTCACATATCTTCATCCATCACAGTGTATCTTCCACTGCTCATCATCATCACTGTGTATTTCAACTTACTATTCATCATCACAGTGTATCTTCATATCATCATCATCATGTGTAATCTTCACTTACTCTCATCTCACAGTGTATCTTCACTATCATCATCCATCACTGTGTATCTTCACTACTCATCATCAATCCACAGTGTATCTTCACTACTCATCATCATCACAGTGATCTTCACTACTCATCATCATCACTGTGTATCTTACTACTCATCATCATCACGTGTATCTCATACTCATCATTCACTGTGATCTCTTCACTACTCATCATCATCACTGTGTATCATCACTACTCTCTCATCACAGAGTATCTTCACTACTCATCATCATCACTGTGTATCTTCATACTCATCAATCATCACAGTGTGATCTTCACTCTCATCATCATCACTGTGTAATCTTCACTACTCATCATCATCACAGTGTATCTTCACTACTCATCAATCATCACTGTGTTCTTCACTATCTCATCAATTATCCCCACAGTGTATCTTCACTACTCTCATCATACAGTGTATTTCACTACTCATCTATTTATTCCAAATTTTTTTTTTTCCCCCCCCAACGTTGTGTATCTTCATCTATCTCATCAAGTGGTAAGATTTCAGCTAGGTCATTCAATCATCACTGTGTATCTTCCACTATCATCATCATCACTGTGTATCTTCACTACTCATCATCACTGTGGTATGTCTTCCACTAGACTCCAGCATCATCACTGTGTATCCTTCACTAGACTCATTGCTCATCACAGTGTTATCGTCACTACGCACTCTCTCCATACCTGTGTATCTTCACTATTCATCATTCATCACAGTGTATCTTCACTACCTCATCATCATCACTGTGTATCTTCACTACTATATAACATATCTCAGTGTATTTCACTATCATCCATCATCACTGTGTTATCTTCATATCTCATCATCACAGTGTATCTTCCACTACTCACATCATCACTGTGATCTTCACTCACTCATCATATCACAGTGTATCTTCACTACTCATCATCATCACTGTGTATCTTCATACTTCATCTCATCACAGTGTATCTTCACTACTCTTCATATCACAGTGTATCTTCACTACTCATCATCATCACTGTGTATCTTCACTACTCATTATCTTCACAGTGTTTCTTCCACTACTCATAATCATCACTGTGTATCTTCATACTCAATCATCATCCACAGGTGTTTCTTCACTACTACATCATCATCACTGTGTATCTTCACACTACTCTTCATCTTCATTCACAGTGTATCTTCACTACTCATCATCATCTACAGTGATCTTCCATACTCATGCATCATCACTGTGTATCTTCATACTCTGATCATCATCACAGTGGTATCTCACTACTATCTCGTATCAGCTGTGATTTCTTCACTATATCATGCATCACCGTGTATCTTCATACTCATCATGCTATCACTGATGTAGATCTTCACCTATTCATCATCATCACAGTGTGTCTTTGTCACTAGAGCTCTCCATCATCACAGTGTTATCTTTCACTATCATCATCATCACTGTGGTTTGGTGTAAGCTTTTAGTGTTCATTGTTTAGTTACTAAATATATTTACATATATAGTTTTCCGCCTTTACTTTTAATAAGTAATATTTGTTGTACTCGCAATGTAAAAAATACAAGGCATCTTTTGATGTAGCTTTTTGAGATTGTTTAGAGATGTTTAATACTTATGGTAATTTGACATTAGAACATAGAATGGAGGAACACTGCAGAAGACCATTACAAGGAGGTCCCTTATCAAAATCATCCGTGCCATAAAGCAGACCAAGGAATTTTACTCCGTAGCCAATGACTCCATCAAAATCCCGTGAGCCCACGTCACTTTATATATTGTCCAATTGATCTCGTTTTTTAAGTAGCTCAAGGGTCCTAGTGTGTCTTGATATCTTGCAGCAGCCAGCCTAGGCAGCAGCCTAGCGGCAGCAAGCAGCAGCAGCAGAGAAAAACACAGCAGTAGCAGCAAGCAGCAGCAGCAGGAAAAAAAAAAACAGCACAGCAGCAGCTAGCTTCAGTTGCAAGGTTGAAAACTGGCAAAGAAGAATCGGCATAATAACAGTTCGAATAGGGGGGACAGGATAACTTGAGAGGTTGTTGGGACTTACAAGACTTGCAAGAATTAACAATGATTCCCCATTCTTCACCCTGCCTCCTGTTACCTACTTAAATACCTATAACTTGTCTACCTACCTGACCCCCTATCTACCTCGACTAACTCCAACCTAACCTACTAAACGCCTACTTAACCTACTTGACTACCTACCTACTAACCTACCTACTTACCTACCAAACCCTCCTGACTATTACTTAACCTACCAACTTGCTGACTAACTGTCTAATCTTCAAGCTACCTACGTACCTTGCTGTGACTCTACCTACCAACTTATCATAACTACCTACTTAATGTCCTTAGCTAGCTAGCTAGAGCCGCTGGCTATCCACCTACCTACTATCAGTTCGAAACTTCATATCAAAAACTTGTCAGCAACAATGAGAGAAGATTTAGATGGACTCTGGACACTGGAGTAGTTGTTTTAATTGTATGTTCGGTAAGTCTATGAGGCGAGATTCATTGGTGGAGAGAACCTACTGTTTCCATCTTATATTTGCTTTAAACACTATAATTATTGAATGTGGAGATAATTATCTCTTCCATTCTTGCACTTGCCTTGTGCTGATGGAAAGCTCTTGATCCGAGGAAACGAACTTTCCTTTGCATTAAAATCAACTTATTTGCATATAAATAAAGCAATTTTTCCTTAACCAAACTAAAATTGAGCTTTATTAAACAATGTTTTGTAATCTCTTTTATAAAGAAAATATTTATATATATATATAATATATATATAAATTTATATATATATATATATATATATATATATCTATATATATATATATATATACATATATATATACATATATATATATACATGTTTATATACATATATATATATATATATATATAATTTTATTATATTATATATATATATATAAATATATATATATATATATTATATGTGTGTGTGTGTGTGTGTGTGTGTGTGTGTGTGTGTAAGGAATTCGCCATAGCAGAGGCGAAATTTACACAGAAAAACACTGATCTCGGCGGAGATCAGTGTTTGTGTATATTTCTCTTGCTCTTACGAATTCCTTGCACTGTTAAAATCTCTAGTTGCTCGATGCATGCAGGGGATTGAGATGATAAGCTGTAAACATCCCGCGCTGAAAGTGACTGCCTTGATCAACGATCTAGCGTGAACTGGGCGGCCAAGGTAGTTGTGCCCAGTGTGGTGAGGACAGTAAAGCATTGCGTCCTTTTGTTCGAATGTTCGTAGGTTCGAGTCTCCTTCGGCCATAGAATCAATGTTATTATATGTATATTAGTACCCACGGAACAAGTGGTATTTGATCAATAACAACACTGCACTAGCCAAGGAGTTCGAACCCATGCTGTTTTGGCCCACCTCATGGTGATGAGGAAAACGCTGACGCTTTAGACCACTAGACCAACAACTCCTTAACAATGGTGCATCAGCTAGCAGATGTTGTACCCACCATCGATGGACATAGGTGTGTGGACGCCTCCGTAGTGCCGCTGCACCCCTCTGCAGTTTTGTCGGCGAGCGCCCTTGTCAGTGACCTGGCCTGCAGTGGTGTGAAGTGTGCTGTCACACCTAGGCTGACAATTAGGTGCACTGATGATCGTCAAAGATGGCGGTTAGTTCTGAGACGAGGGATAAATACGAGTAGGCATCGAGCTACTTAAAGGAACCGATTAAAACGCCCAGTTGCTGCCGCAGTTCTTATTGCCAAAGATCATTCGGGAGGATTTATGGAGTACAAGGATAGTGACTTGTATGGTGTAGCATTGAACGGAGACAACGAATTTTCGGCAAATGCCTATCAGCAACGGTTTTTTTGAATCGTTAGTCACCAGGTTTAGGACGTGAGTCTTAACGTCACACCAGCGGTCACTTGTAGAATGATAGATGTTTTCACGGTGAGGGTGCATTATATCGTGGATCTCAAGTGTACGCAGACGTTCCCTTGAGGTGCGCGACGAGGCGGATATAAGAAAGTTTTTGAGAAGTAAGGACGGTGCATTATGTCGTCATACATGATACTGGGGGCGGCAGGAGCCTATGCTGGTTTTCCAGAGGGTTCTTTCAATCTCAAAAGGCTGTTGGGCACCCATACCATCCTATGTGTTACCTACAAGATTCAGGACGCAGGTAATGGAAATGATACCCAAGGACAACGACGCCTACGTGCCGGCCTATGTGGTGGAGTATGATATCACATAGCGGCGACCTGTGACAAGCGAAGACATGTGCCTGGACCTGTGGTGGGAGCGTCGCTGAGCCCCTGGCTTCAAGGGTTGGCAGTGGAGGATAACAAACATCGATGGGGGGCGTATGTGTGTCTTTGTGCGAGCGAGATAGTGGGATCGGGCACACAGGGACTGGTGGTGTGATGGGAAGTCCCGCCCCCAAACTGCCTGATCAGGTGTCCGTCTCCTGTGGATAAGGAGGAGCAGCAAGTACAAGGAAAGGTTCTTGAGATTGAGGAGGAATTGTGGACGGTGTTGAAGACGTTGTCACCACCATTAGAGGGATGTTACATCTGAGCGTGGTGTCACTGGAGACTATCGTTCGTTCAGAAAGTCGAGACATGATTAATTTGGGACGTGATGGTGGTTTGGAGTTCGTCCGTTGACTCATTAAAAACCATTATTCAGGTGGGAGGTGGAGGGTTCATGAGAGGTTAACATCTGACCAAGAGATTGTAACATGACTGTCACTGAGAAAGAGGGCGGTACATCAGTTCTGATGGACGTCCTTACGCCTGACGCAAAGGCCTGGAAACAGACTGAGGTGAAGTGTGAAGGTAGTGTGTGGTGGTGGGTAGCCTGATTAGGAGGCACCGGAAGAAGGGCGGCGGGAGGGAAAGAGAGCTTCTGAAGATGTTGAACGTAAAAATTCAGCTCTGGAGTTTGTAAAGAGTGATGAGAGGAAGCAGGGGTTAGTGCACCCATTAATCAGGCCCCTTAGGTGTATGTCTATAAATGATAATGGGTTATGTAGCGGTTATGAAAGGAGAGATTGGTTTCGTAATTTTCTGAATAAATTCTAGAGTGGATGTTGTGATTCCTGCAGGAGCACAATTTCAAAGAGGGGGTAGGGTTGTTGGAGGTGCAGGATTTCGAGTAGTCCCTGCCATCTCCCCGTCCTAAAGGTGTTGGGTGTCGGAATTTGATAAGGGAGACGAGCCCGTTTTGTTTTGCAGAGAAGGCGAGGGAGGAGGGGGAGGGAGAGGATGTGTGCGTTGGTGGGATGGGTGGTTGGGCTTGGGTAAGCGTGTGTCTTTGTGTGTGTGTATGCGCGCCGGCAGAGAAAATAACATAAAGGTAATGATGAATTTTGTGTGTGAGGATCTTGTGTATTTCATTAAGTGGCACTGCCCAGAGGTGGCGCGAGTAGTGGTGGGGATGGGATAGGGTCAATCAGGGTGGCTGATGTGGGACCCAAGAGGGGCCTGGATATATGTCTGTGGCTCTTAGGGATTTCATTAAGGGATGTTAGTTCGTGATAGCCTTTGGGGGAGCGGTGTGGGGAGACTGAATATACGTTTGTTAGGCGTGTGGATATGATGGCCGAGACTGAGATTAGAGTGTACCTTTCTCAGGGAGTAGGACGTAGAAATCTTTCGTACTGTTGAGGCTTACAATGTCAAGAATCATGGGCAGTGGTGGTGGAGGTTGGGTGGGGGGACGCTCGCGGACATATAAGAAGTTATTGGAATTACAATATGTGTTTTAGGTGATGAGGGGGGTTGGGGGGTTTTCAGGTCCTATGGAGGGAGCTTAGTGTGGAAAGAAACAGGGAGTGGATGGACATTGTGACATGGTGGATAGTGTCGCTAAAGGAAAGGATTAGAAGTTTTTTGTGAGGAGGGAAAAAGTATTAATATTTAAAATATGAGATGGCTAACTATTTGGAGGAATAGGGTTAAGAGGTTGCTCATGGGCAGGTATGGGTGGATGGAATAATTTTTCCTATGGATGAAGTAGCTGGGTGAAATAAAGGGAGGTGTGAGGGTGTTGCAAAATGAAAGATTTCAAGTGTAAGAGCTGCAGGCAGGGTGGAGGAAGTGCTTTGGGGCGACAGCCGTCAGCGTTGTGTTTTTGCAGGGCATCCAAAAGCAAAGGCAGGCGGTGACAGCTATACCATGTTTAGAGGTAAACGGAGATGTTGGGAATTATAGAGCAGGGAGGAGATACGAACCACGAAGGGGATGTGTGCGTTTGCGGAGGCTTGGGATACGAGAAGTACTGGAACGTGGGGGGGTGGGTGACGTGGGCGATTGGACAGGTGTGTACGTATGTGACGTGTAATTTAGGAGAAATTGTGATAGAAAGGTTTAGGTGGGACTATACGGCAGAGGAAAATAGAGAATGCGTTTAAGGGGAATGAGGAAGGGGAAAGCTCCGGTATTGACGGTCTCCCGGTAGAATTTTATTTACAACATGGACGTTGATAAGGAATTTATAGTTAGGTATTTAATGTATGAAGGAGAAGGGAAGTTGGGGGAGAGAAGCAGGTAACAGCAGTTGTGAGTGTTGGTCCCGAAGGTCAAGGGGCGCCCACCCTTCGGAGTAAGTACCGAGCCTTATCACTTGATGTGTGCAGATTAAGGTGTTTGCAAAAAATTTAGGTAATAGGTTCAAAAAGTGTTGGTGGGTGAGGGTGGTGTCAAAATCTCGGGTGTTAGGGTTGCCCGGGGCTAAGGGTGAGGATTTGAAGACATGGATAATGGGCGAAGTTGTTTTGTGGGTCGCTAAGGGTGGGGGTGGAGGGGCGGCTTGCTTTTGTTTGGTCTCTGATTGGCAGGGCAGCATAGTGATAGAGTGTGAGAAGGGGAGCTTGCAGGTTCTCGCGACTTAGGAAGACAGGGTTTTGAGGGAGGAAAATAGTTCGGAGTGGTGTAAATACGTAGTGTACAGGGGGACGAAAATGGGGTGAGGAGGGATTTTTTACAGATTAAATGGGTGTATGGGGAGGGAAATTGCAATGGGTAGAGGCCTTAGACAGGGATGCCCATGTCCAATTTTGTTTGCGTGTTTCCAGGACCCTCTTTTAGAGTGGTTGACCGCAGCTTATGTACGCCATGTGAAGGGAAGTGGGGGGGGGTGGGAGGGACCGGGCGGGTTTAATTAGGATATGTTGACGACACCACTGTTCTCATCGTGAAGGATGTCAAATGGGAGTGAGTAGTGTGGACGAGGTGGTAGCGAACAGCTATTCGGAAGTGCACGGGTATGCAGGTAATTAGTGCCAAAGTCAAGTGTGCATGGGGTTGGGTTCTTGGGTGGGGTGTGTGGGGGGGAGATGTAATGTTGTTAAAGAATGGGCGGTTTGTCTCTTTAACGATTTGTGGTATTATTTATAAGGATGACATGGTTGCGGCGCGGGAGGGAAACTCGGGATAGGTTATTGGAGAGGCTCGTGGGGCGTCTATATATTCTAAGACCCAGCACTAACTCTTATAAGCGAGTGATTAGTCGTGAACATGTTAGTTGTATAGTAGTAAGGTTTGGCATGTTGCAGGCTGTGTTCCCAATTTACAGGGACGCAGCGATTGCGGGCGTAGTCACAAAGACGTGTACAAATTTTTTGTGGGGTTCACGTTGTGATTGGTACGGGGGGAGTGTAATGCTTACTGTAAGTCAGGGTGGGTTGGGGTTGATGGATTTGAGACGGAGGGTAAATGTGTGTTTATTAAATGGGAAGTGTTGCGTGAGGGTGGAACGCGGGCGTTTGGGAAGGATAACGACAGGTGGAGTATGTTAGTATCGAGGAATGGAGTTGAGGGAATGTGAAAATAGTTTTGAGGGCTGTGATGTTGGTTGGGAACTGAGAAAAGGTTCGTATAAGGGTTTGTGTAGGTTTCTTGTAGGTAGGTGCGTTGTCCAGTTGAGGGTTTGTTCCCCATGTATGCGTGGAAAGAGTATTGGTGTGTTTAGATTTAGTAAATGAAGTTAACCCTCGGGACGGCGTTGAGGTGATGATGTTTCGTTTGCTGGCATGTTCGGATCCTTCCGTTCGTGAGATATTACGAAACAGGTTGTAGAGGGGATGGGGGGTGTGGTATCGTGGAGGGGATGAGACAGCGTTCCATGTAGTTTACTTTTGTGAAGGGCTAGAGGAGGTTAGGTGCTGGTTAATAGGTTGTTACAGAGGGTGGGGGGCCGGTTGGGGCTGTCGGTTCTGCGTGCTTTAGTCTAATATGGGTGGGTTAGTTAGACGAGGGTGTATTAAGAGCTTTAGATTATTCATGGTAGATTATATATATATGTCGTGGGTGATGAGGGGGTAGAGGGAGATAGTGAGGAGAGAAGAAAGGTATGTAGCGTAACGTTCTATCGGTTACGATGTGTCGTAACAGAATTTGTATTGGGAGGAGGTTGGGATCAGGCTTCTCAGAGGGGTATAGAATGCGCTAGTACGTTTCAGGGATTCTTCGTAAATCTGTGATTGATAATTAGTGAGTGAAGGGGTTTTATTAGGTTGGAGGGAGTCAGGGGGTCAGGCGGAGCTGGCCCTCCTTCTTGGGGGGGGGGGTGCGTGTTGAGGTGTTCGTGATGTGGGATTTGCGAATGATGTGTCCTTGGTTTTCATGAGACTTTTATGGGCAGCAAGTGTGGATGTGGGAGCTCAAGGTCTCGTTATGGTAGATATAACACTTTTCAGAATGTAGGTATAATTTAAGTATATTGTTTTTATGTTATAATTTTGATGTGTATCAGTCTTGTATACATGATTCTTGAGTAATAAGTTATGTTGTGACATAAAGTGTGTAGTTTAGTTGTATTTATGTTACGTGATGGGGTTTTTGCATGATGAGATTATACTTATATACTGTTTTGATTTTGTGCATACAGTGCATCTGATTAATGTGTTTTTGTGAAAAATGATTGTGTTGTACGTGTGTGTGTTGTGATGCTGTGTGTGTGTGTGTGTGTGTAGTGTTGTGTGGGTGTGTAAATCTATATCCCATTTCTAATGTATTGGCCTTTGTCATGGGCAGGAGTTATGTAAATACTTTATATTGTATGATTCATTCTTTTTAAAGTTTATAATTATGGTCTGTACCCTGATACCGGTTTGGTTGTCATGCTAAGTTCTTGATGTTTAGTTTTAGTCTGTATGGTATACAGAATAATCTGACAGTTTAGGTCTGTATGGTATACAGGACATTCTAGACAGTTTTAGTCTGTAAGGGCCCCCCCCTATACAGGACATATCTAGACAGTTTAGTTTGAATATGGTAGTCCAGACATATATAGAAAAGTTTAGTCTGTATGGTATACAGAATATCTAGACAGTTTAGTGACGTAGTCCATTTGTGTCTGAGATTATGTATAATGGGTTTATTGTAACAGTATAGCGCTCAGTGATTGTGTCTACGTGTATTCGCTTTTTTGTATTTCGTATGTTTGGTATATCTGTAAAGCTGTGTTGTTAGGATAAGTATGTAGATGTAGTCTAGTAAGATTATGATGTTAGGTTTTTGGTTTTTGATTAATGCGAAGGATGGAATTTAAATAGAACATAACTTCTCTGTATATTTTATGTTCAAGTGTATTGAGCCTTGTCAGAGTTCATGTTATATGGTACAATGTGTTGATATATATGTAAGGTTTATGCTGGCTCAGAATGAATGTGGATATATGTCAAATCATGACCTGTGACATGTAATTTTTTTTGATATTCTTGCTCCATAAGTTGTTGTTGTATGTTTTGGGCAGCATATACTTGCAGCATGTAGGTGCAATCTGTTTGTCCAGTTAAGTTGATTGGCGCTATCGCAGTACTCGGTTCGCTTTATTTTTTTGTTAAAACTGTAGTTGGTTTGTAAATAAATATAAAAAAAAAGTGTTGTACTCACCTGTTGAGGTTGCAGGGGCGATTCCAAGCTACCTGGCCCAGCCTCTTCACTGGTCGCTACTGGTCACTCTCCTGAATCGTGAGCTTTACATACTCTGCTTAAAGCTAGTATGGGATCCTGCCTTCCACTACATCGGCTTCCCAGACTATTTCCACTTCCTGACTACTCTGTGTGATGTGGGTGTGTGTGCCGCGTGTGTGTGAAGTGTGTGTGTGTGTGTGTGTGGGTGTGTGTGTGTGTTGTGTGTGGGTGTATGTCGTGCGAATAGGTTAAATTGGTCAATTAGCAAGAAACTCACATTTTGAAAATTAGACCTTTCTAAAATTTTCTCGTGTATGTTTAAAGATATAATATTTTTTCGTTTTGGTAATGTAAAAAAGTTAATAATATTATACAAAAAGATCCTTAGAAAAACTTACATATTCTTATTATTACAAGCGCAATTTAACATATTTAGATAAGTTTACAATGATTTAAACCAACTCCCCCCCCCCCCCCCCAAAAACAATGAAATATATTTTTTTTGTTAGGTTTAGAATGATTTTTTGTGAAATTATTGCATACACAAATTTTAGCTTCCCTTATTCGGCAAGAAGAGTTTTTGCTATTCAAAGCCAATATCGCAAGTTTCTACCTTTGTCACGTACAGGTTATATAGATTATATATATATATATGTTATGTATATATTATTATATATATATGAATTATATATATATATATATATATTATGCGAAAACAACCATGAGGGGATTTGTAGATGAATGTTCAGAGAACCGACATGTTGATAAATTAGAACATGATGCGAGAACTCTTGGAGTATATCTGTTATTGAGAAACGTTCGCCACACAGTGGCTTCATCAGTCCATAGTAGGAGACTGTTGTGAATGAGAGTAGTGATGATAGTAATGTGTGGTGTGATAAAGTGGTGTTGGTAGTAGGTGGTAATGATAAAGTGGTAGTAGATGGGATATAAGGTAGTGTTTATGATATTGGCCTTGTTGATGGTTGTTGTGTTGTCGGTAGTAGTGTTGATAAAGGTTTAGTACTTTTGAGTGGTAGGTGTTGAAGGTAGTTCTGATCATATAGTGGTGTGATGCAGTAGTAGTAGTAGTAGTGTTGATGGAAGTAGTGGTGATAGTAGGAGGAAAACTGAAGGTAGGTGGTGATCATGATCGTGGTGTTGATAGGTGGTAGTGTGATGGTGGTGGTGGTGTTGGTGGTAGTAGTGTAGTAGTGTATGTAGTTAGTAGTAGTAGTAGTAGTAGTAGTAGTAGTTGTAGTAGTAGTAGTAGTAGTGTAGTAGTTGTAGTACGTAGAGTTTAAAGGTAGTTGTGATAATTTGTAGTGGTGTGCAGTGGTGATACTGGTAGTGGTGGTACTCGTAGTGGTGTGCTTGTATTGTTGATATATGTAGTGGTGGTTATTTTGTAGTTGTAACCATGTGTACTTGATGATACCTGTACTAGTGATACTCTGTCATACTGGTTATTTCTGGTGATACTGTGAGTACTGATACTGGTAGTTTTTTTATGCATGTAGTGGTTCGTACTCATAGTATGATACTTGAGAAGTTGATACTTGTTAGTGTGGTATTGAAATACTGATATTTGTAGTGGTGACTTTAAAGCTGTTGGATACCAGTAGTACCAGTCTTGTAGTGGAGGTGACATTTTGTAGCGGTGATACGTGTTTCGGTGGTACGGAAGAACTGAGACTTGTAGTGGTGATTCATTGTAGCGGTGGTGTTGGAAGTTACTGATACTTGTTACTGGTGATACTTGAAGTGATGGTATACTCGTAGTGGTGATACTTGCTTTGATAATCTTGTAGTAGTTAGTGGTGACTCGAAGTAGTGATTCTTGTTGAGTGATACTTGTAGGAGTTGATGTTTGCAGTGTGGTCGAGGAATTTTTAGTGTTGGTGTTAGAAGTATTTTACATGTAGTGGTGATATTCGTAAGTAGTGAGAACGTGTAATGGAGATACTTGCAGTAGTGGTAATGGAAGTGGAAGATACTTGTAGTGAGGTACTTACAGTGTTGAAGATTGCAGTGATTATTTTTGTAGTAGTGGTAGCTGTAGTGAAGATACTTGTAGTGTTTTGTTTGTAGTGGTGATATTTATAGTCGGTGGTACTTGTAGTGGTGGCACTTGTAGTGTGGCACTTGTAGTGGTGGAGCACTTTGTAGTTGGTGGCACTTGTAGTGTGGCACTTGTTAGTGGTTTGTACTTGTAGTGGGTGGCACTTGTAGTGGTTGGCACTTGTAGTGGTGGTACTTGTTAGTGGAGGCACTTGTAGTTGTGGCACTTGTAGTGGTGGGTACTTGTAGTGGTGGCACTTGTGTAGTGTGGCACTTGTAGTGGAGGCACTATTGTAGTGGCCCCCCCCCCCCCGGCGCGGAAAACCCCCCCCCCCCCCCCCCCCCCCCCCCCCCTCTGGCACTTGTAGTGGTGGCACTGGCACTTGTAGGGTGGCACTTGTAGTGGTGGTACTTGTAGTGGTGGCACTTGTAGTTGTGGTACTTGTAGTGGTGGTACTTGTAGTGGTGGCACTTGTAGTTGTGGTACTTGTAGTGGTGGCACTTGCAGCGGTGGTACTTGTAGTGGTGGTACTTGTAGTGGTGGCACTTGTAGTGGTGGCACTTGTAGTGGTGGCACTTGTAGTGGTGGCACTTGTAGTGGTGGCACTTGTAGTGGTGGCACTTGTAGTGGTGGTACTTGTAGTGGTGGCACTTGTAGTGGTGGCACTTGTAGTGGTGGCACTTGTAGTGGTGGCACTTGTGAGAATAGTGGTAGGCACTTGTAGTGGTGGCACTTGTGTGGTGGTACTTGTAGTGGGGCACTTGTAGTGGATGTGGGCACTTGTCAGGGTGGCACTTGTAGTGGTGGCATTGTAGTTGTGGTACTTGGTAGATGGTGGCACTTGTAGTGGGTGGCACTGTAGTGGTGGTATTTGTAGTGTGGGCACTTGTAGTGGTGGCACTTGTGTAGTTGTGGCACTTGTTGTGTTTGGTACTTGTAGTGGTGGCACTGGACTGTGGCACTTCGTTGTGGTGGCATTGTAGTGGTGGTACTTGTAGTGGTGGCACTTGTAGTGTTGGACTTGTAGGTGGTTGGCACTTGTAGTGGTGGCACTTGTAATGGTGGCACTTGCAGTGGTGGCACTTGCAGTGGTGTTAACTTGTAGTAATGATACTTGTATTGTTTACACTTGTAATGATCTTCATAGTGGTCATACAGTAGTGTTACAGTGGTGATACATTGTTGTGTTGATACTTGCGTGTTGATACTTGCAGTGTTGATACTTGCAGGGTGTTGATTGATATTGCAGTGTTGATACTTGTAGTGTTGATACTTGTAGTGTTGATACTTGCAGTGTTGATACTTACAGTGTTGATACTTGTAGTGTTGATACTTGCAGTGTTGATACTTGCAGTGTTGACACTTGCAGTAGTTGCATACTTGTTAGATGTTGATAATTGCTGTGATGATACTTGCAGTGTTGATATTGCGGTGTTGATACTTGACAGTGTTGATACTTGCAGTGTTGATACTTGCCAGTGTTGATACTTGCGTGTTGATACTTGCAGTGTTGATACTTGCAGTGTGTTTGATACTTGCAGTGTGATACATGTAGTGTTGATACTTGTAGTGTTGATACTTGCAGAGGTTGATACTTGCAGTGTTGTGTATACCTTGCGTAGTGTTGATACTTGAGTGTTGATACTTGTAGTGTTGAAATTGCAGTGTTGATACTTGCAGTTGTTGATACTTGCCGTGTTGATACTTGCAGTGCTGATACTTGTAGTGTTGATACTTGTAGTGTTGATACTCTGATAGTGTTGATATTGTAGTGTTGGATACTTGCAGCGCCCCCCCCCCCCCCCCTTTGATACTTGCAGTGTTGATAATGCGGTGTTGATACTTATAGTGTTTGAATACTTGTAGTGTTGATACTTGCGGTGTTGATATTGAAGTGTTAGATACTTTGCAGTGTGGGATAATTGCAGTGTTGATACTTGCGTGTTGATACTTGTAGTGTTGGATACTTGTCGTGTTGATACTTGCAGTGGATTTTTTTGGATATACTTGTAGTGTGATACTTGCCGTTGGTGATATTGCAGTGTTATCTTGCAGTGTTGATACTTGCGTGGATACTTGCAGTGTGATACTTGTAAGTGTTGATACTTGCAGTGTTGATACTTGTAGTGTTGATACTTGCAGTGTTGATACGTGCAGTGTTGATACTTGCAGTTGTTGATACTTGCAGTGTTGTACTTGCAGTGTTGATACTTGCAGTTGATACTTTGCAGTGTTGATACTTTTTGTGTTGATAATGCAGTGTTGAATTGCGTGTTGATTACTTGCAGTGTTGATACTTGTAGTGTTGATACTTGTAGTGGTGATACTTGTTGTGTTGTGATACTTGGCAGTGTTGATACTGCAGAGTGATACTTGCACAGATGTTGATAACTTGCAATGTTGATACTTGCAGTGTTGTAACTTGTAGTGTTGATACTTGTTAGTGTTGATACTTGCAAGTGTTGATACTTGCCAGTGTGCTACTTCTTTGTTAGTTTTAGTTGAAGCAGTAGCAGTATTTGTTGAGGATACTTGTGCAGCAGAAGAGTGCAGTGCAGAGCACAGTCTGTAGTATGTAAGTAAAAGTCACGTACAGTGTTGTACTTGCAGTTGTGATACTTGTAGTGTTGATACTTTTTGTGTTGATACTTGTAGTGTTGATACTTGGCAGTGTGATACTTGCTGTGTTGATACTTGCAGTGGTGATACTTGCCCAGTGTTGATATTGTAGTGTTGATACTTGTAGTGTTGATACTTGCAGTGTGGATACTTGCCAGTGTTGTACTAGCAGTGTTGATACTTGTAGTGTTGATACTTGCAGTGATCTGATACTTGCCGTTGTTGATACTTGTAGTGTTGATACTTGCCGTGTTGATACTTGTAGTGTTGATTCTTGCAGTGTTGATACTTGCAGTGTTTGCTACTTGTAGTGTTGATATTGCAGTTTGATACTTGCAGTGTTGATACTTGTATGTGGTTGATTCTTGCAGTGTTGATACTTGCAGTGTTGATACTTGCAGTGTGTACTTGCTGTGTTATACTTGCAGTGTTGATACTTGTAGTGTTGACGGGGGGGGGATACTTGCAGTGTTGATACTTGCAGTGTGATACTTGTAGTGTCTACTTGCAGTGTTGATACTTGCGGTACTGTTGATACTGGTAGTGTTGATACTGCCGGTGTTGATAATTGTAGTGTTGATACTTGCAGTGTTGATACTTGCGAGTGTTGATACTTGAGTGTCAGACTTGCAGTGTTGTAACTTGTAGTGTTGATACTTGTAGTGTTCATACTGCAGTGTTGATACTTGGTGTTGATACTTGTTGTTGTGATGGCTTGTATTAGTGATAATACTTATATTAGTGATATTAGGTAGTGGGGATATTTGCAGTGGTGATACTGTATTGGGGGTATTTGTATGTGGGATAGTGTAGTGGTAGTTTGTAGTGTGTGACACTTGTAGTGATTGTATTTTTAGTGGTGACACAATCAGAGTTCATCTTCATACATCCACTAACATAATACAGTGTATTTGCACTACTCATCCATCATCACAGTGTATCTTTCACTACTCTCATCATCACAGTGTATCTTCAGTACTCAACATCATCACTGTGTATCTTCACTACTCATCATCATCACAGTGTATCTCACTACTGCATCATCATCACAGTGTATCGTACTACTATTCATCATCACAGTGTTCTTAACTACTCAACATCAATCACTGTGTATCTTCACTACTCATCATCATCACAGTTGTATCTTCATACTCATCATCAACACTGTGTATCTTCACTACTCATCATCATACAGTGTATCTTCATATCATCATCATCACTGTGTATCTTCACTACTCATCATCAATCACAGTGTGTCTTCACTATTATCATCATCACTGTGTATCTTCACTACTCATCATCATCACAGTGTTAATTCCTTTTTTTCCCCCCCCCCCCCCACTATTCATCATCATAACAGTGTATCTTCACTACTCATCATCATCATGTGTATCTTCACTACTCATATCATCACAGTGTATCTTCATATCATATCATCACTGTGTATTCTTACTACTCATCATCATCACAGGTATCTTCACTAATCATCATCATCACAGTGTATATTCATACTCATCATCATCACTGTGTTTCTTCACTGCTCATCATCATTTCAGTGTATCTTCACTACTCATCATCCATCACTGTGTATCTTCACTATCTCATCATCACAGTTGTATCTCATATCATCATCATAAAGTGTATCTTCACATATCTTCATCCATCACAGTGTATCTTCCACTGCTCATCATCATCACTGTGTATTTCAACTTACTATTCATCATCACAGTGTATCTTCATATCATCATCATCATGTGTAATCTTCACTTACTCTCATCTCACAGTGTATCTTCACTATCATCATCCATCACTGTGTATCTTCACTACTCATCATCAATCCACAGTGTATCTTCACTACTCATCATCATCACAGTGATCTTCACTACTCATCATCATCACTGTGTATCTTACTACTCATCATCATCACGTGTATCTCATACTCATCATTCACTGTGATCTCTTCACTACTCATCATCATCACTGTGTATCATCACTACTCTCTCATCACAGAGTATCTTCACTACTCATCATCATCACTGTGTATCTTCATACTCATCAATCATCACAGTGTGATCTTCACTCTCATCATCATCACTGTGTAATCTTCACTACTCATCATCATCACAGTGTATCTTCACTACTCATCAATCATCACTGTGTTCTTCACTATCTCATCAATTATCCCCACAGTGTATCTTCACTACTCTCATCATACAGTGTATTTCACTACTCATCTATTTATTCCAAATTTTTTTTTTTCCCCCCCCAACGTTGTGTATCTTCATCTATCTCATCAAGTGGTAAGATTTCAGCTAGGTCATTCAATCATCACTGTGTATCTTCCACTATCATCATCATCACTGTGTATCTTCACTACTCATCATCACTGTGGTATGTCTTCCACTAGACTCCAGCATCATCACTGTGTATCCTTCACTAGACTCATTGCTCATCACAGTGTTATCGTCACTACGCACTCTCTCCATACCTGTGTATCTTCACTATTCATCATTCATCACAGTGTATCTTCACTACCTCATCATCATCACTGTGTATCTTCACTACTATATAACATATCTCAGTGTATTTCACTATCATCCATCATCACTGTGTTATCTTCATATCTCATCATCACAGTGTATCTTCCACTACTCACATCATCACTGTGATCTTCACTCACTCATCATATCACAGTGTATCTTCACTACTCATCATCATCACTGTGTATCTTCATACTTCATCTCATCACAGTGTATCTTCACTACTCTTCATATCACAGTGTATCTTCACTACTCATCATCATCACTGTGTATCTTCACTACTCATTATCTTCACAGTGTTTCTTCCACTACTCATAATCATCACTGTGTATCTTCATACTCAATCATCATCCACAGGTGTTTCTTCACTACTACATCATCATCACTGTGTATCTTCACACTACTCTTCATCTTCATTCACAGTGTATCTTCACTACTCATCATCATCTACAGTGATCTTCCATACTCATGCATCATCACTGTGTATCTTCATACTCTGATCATCATCACAGTGGTATCTCACTACTATCTCGTATCAGCTGTGATTTCTTCACTATATCATGCATCACCGTGTATCTTCATACTCATCATGCTATCACTGATGTAGATCTTCACCTATTCATCATCATCACAGTGTGTCTTTGTCACTAGAGCTCTCCATCATCACAGTGTTATCTTTCACTATCATCATCATCACTGTGGTTTGGTGTAAGCTTTTAGTGTTCATTGTTTAGTTACTAAATATATTTACATATATAGTTTTCCGCCTTTACTTTTAATAAGTAATATTTGTTGTACTCGCAATGTAAAAAATACAAGGCATCTTTTGATGTAGCTTTTTGAGATTGTTTAGAGATGTTTAATACTTATGGTAATTTGACATTAGAACATAGAATGGAGGAACACTGCAGAAGACCATTACAAGGAGGTCCCTTATCAAAATCATCCGTGCCATAAAGCAGACCAAGGAATTTTACTCCGTAGCCAATGACTCCATCAAAATCCCGTGAGCCCACGTCACTTTATATATTGTCCAATTGATCTCGTTTTTTAAGTAGCTCAAGGGTCCTAGTGTGTCTTGATATCTTGCAGCAGCCAGCCTAGGCAGCAGCCTAGCGGCAGCAAGCAGCAGCAGCAGAGAAAAACACAGCAGTAGCAGCAAGCAGCAGCAGCAGGAAAAAAAAAAACAGCACAGCAGCAGCTAGCTTCAGTTGCAAGGTTGAAAACTGGCAAAGAAGAATCGGCATAATAACAGTTCGAATAGGGGGGACAGGATAACTTGAGAGGTTGTTGGGACTTACAAGACTTGCAAGAATTAACAATGATTCCCCATTCTTCACCCTGCCTCCTGTTACCTACTTAAATACCTATAACTTGTCTACCTACCTGACCCCCTATCTACCTCGACTAACTCCAACCTAACCTACTAAACGCCTACTTAACCTACTTGACTACCTACCTACTAACCTACCTACTTACCTACCAAACCCTCCTGACTATTACTTAACCTACCAACTTGCTGACTAACTGTCTAATCTTCAAGCTACCTACGTACCTTGCTGTGACTCTACCTACCAACTTATCATAACTACCTACTTAATGTCCTTAGCTAGCTAGCTAGAGCCGCTGGCTATCCACCTACCTACTATCAGTTCGAAACTTCATATCAAAAACTTGTCAGCAACAATGAGAGAAGATTTAGATGGACTCTGGACACTGGAGTAGTTGTTTTAATTGTATGTTCGGTAAGTCTATGAGGCGAGATTCATTGGTGGAGAGAACCTACTGTTTCCATCTTATATTTGCTTTAAACACTATAATTATTGAATGTGGAGATAATTATCTCTTCCATTCTTGCACTTGCCTTGTGCTGATGGAAAGCTCTTGATCCGAGGAAACGAACTTTCCTTTGCATTAAAATCAACTTATTTGCATATAAATAAAGCAATTTTTCCTTAACCAAACTAAAATTGAGCTTTATTAAACAATGTTTTGTAATCTCTTTTATAAAGAAAATATTTATATATATATATAATATATATATAAATTTATATATATATATATATATATATATATATCTATATATATATATATATATACATATATATATACATATATATATATACATGTTTATATACATATATATATATATATATATATAATTTTATTATATTATATATATATATATAAATATATATATATATATATTATATGTGTGTGTGTGTGTGTGTGTGTGTGTGTGTGTGTGTAAGGAATTCGCCATAGCAGAGGCGAAATTTACACAGAAAAACACTGATCTCGGCGGAGATCAGTGTTTGTGTATATTTCTCTTGCTCTTACGAATTCCTTGCACTGTTAAAATCTCTAGTTGCTCGATGCATGCAGGGGATTGAGATGATAAGCTGTAAACATCCCGCGCTGAAAGTGACTGCCTTGATCAACGATCTAGCGTGAACTGGGCGGCCAAGGTAGTTGTGCCCAGTGTGGTGAGGACAGTAAAGCATTGCGTCCTTTTGTTCGAATGTTCGTAGGTTCGAGTCTCCTTCGGCCATAGAATCAATGTTATTATATGTATATTAGTACCCACGGAACAAGTGGTATTTGATCAATAACAACACTGCACTAGCCAAGGAGTTCGAACCCATGCTGTTTTGGCCCACCTCATGGTGATGAGGAAAACGCTGACGCTTTAGACCACTAGACCAACAACTCCTTAACAATGGTGCATCAGCTAGCAGATGTTGTACCCACCATCGATGGACATAGGTGTGTGGACGCCTCCGTAGTGCCGCTGCACCCCTCTGCAGTTTTGTCGGCGAGCGCCCTTGTCAGTGACCTGGCCTGCAGTGGTGTGAAGTGTGCTGTCACACCTAGGCTGACAATTAGGTGCACTGATGATCGTCAAAGATGGCGGTTAGTTCTGAGACGAGGGATAAATACGAGTAGGCATCGAGCTACTTAAAGGAACCGATTAAAACGCCCAGTTGCTGCCGCAGTTCTTATTGCCAAAGATCATTCGGGAGGATTTATGGAGTACAAGGATAGTGACTTGTATGGTGTAGCATTGAACGGAGACAACGAATTTTCGGCAAATGCCTATCAGCAACGGTTTTTTTGAATCGTTAGTCACCAGGTTTAGGACGTGAGTCTTAACGTCACACCAGCGGTCACTTGTAGAATGATAGATGTTTTCACGGTGAGGGTGCATTATATCGTGGATCTCAAGTGTACGCAGACGTTCCCTTGAGGTGCGCGACGAGGCGGATATAAGAAAGTTTTTGAGAAGTAAGGACGGTGCATTATGTCGTCATACATGATACTGGGGGCGGCAGGAGCCTATGCTGGTTTTCCAGAGGGTTCTTTCAATCTCAAAAGGCTGTTGGGCACCCATACCATCCTATGTGTTACCTACAAGATTCAGGACGCAGGTAATGGAAATGATACCCAAGGACAACGACGCCTACGTGCCGGCCTATGTGGTGGAGTATGATATCACATAGCGGCGACCTGTGACAAGCGAAGACATGTGCCTGGACCTGTGGTGGGAGCGTCGCTGAGCCCCTGGCTTCAAGGGTTGGCAGTGGAGGATAACAAACATCGATGGGGGGCGTATGTGTGTCTTTGTGCGAGCGAGATAGTGGGATCGGGCACACAGGGACTGGTGGTGTGATGGGAAGTCCCGCCCCCAAACTGCCTGATCAGGTGTCCGTCTCCTGTGGATAAGGAGGAGCAGCAAGTACAAGGAAAGGTTCTTGAGATTGAGGAGGAATTGTGGACGGTGTTGAAGACGTTGTCACCACCATTAGAGGGATGTTACATCTGAGCGTGGTGTCACTGGAGACTATCGTTCGTTCAGAAAGTCGAGACATGATTAATTTGGGACGTGATGGTGGTTTGGAGTTCGTCCGTTGACTCATTAAAAACCATTATTCAGGTGGGAGGTGGAGGGTTCATGAGAGGTTAACATCTGACCAAGAGATTGTAACATGACTGTCACTGAGAAAGAGGGCGGTACATCAGTTCTGATGGACGTCCTTACGCCTGACGCAAAGGCCTGGAAACAGACTGAGGTGAAGTGTGAAGGTAGTGTGTGGTGGTGGGTAGCCTGATTAGGAGGCACCGGAAGAAGGGCGGCGGGAGGGAAAGAGAGCTTCTGAAGATGTTGAACGTAAAAATTCAGCTCTGGAGTTTGTAAAGAGTGATGAGAGGAAGCAGGGGTTAGTGCACCCATTAATCAGGCCCCTTAGGTGTATGTCTATAAATGATAATGGGTTATGTAGCGGTTATGAAAGGAGAGATTGGTTTCGTAATTTTCTGAATAAATTCTAGAGTGGATGTTGTGATTCCTGCAGGAGCACAATTTCAAAGAGGGGGTAGGGTTGTTGGAGGTGCAGGATTTCGAGTAGTCCCTGCCATCTCCCCGTCCTAAAGGTGTTGGGTGTCGGAATTTGATAAGGGAGACGAGCCCGTTTTGTTTTGCAGAGAAGGCGAGGGAGGAGGGGGAGGGAGAGGATGTGTGCGTTGGTGGGATGGGTGGTTGGGCTTGGGTAAGCGTGTGTCTTTGTGTGTGTGTATGCGCGCCGGCAGAGAAAATAACATAAAGGTAATGATGAATTTTGTGTGTGAGGATCTTGTGTATTTCATTAAGTGGCACTGCCCAGAGGTGGCGCGAGTAGTGGTGGGGATGGGATAGGGTCAATCAGGGTGGCTGATGTGGGACCCAAGAGGGGCCTGGATATATGTCTGTGGCTCTTAGGGATTTCATTAAGGGATGTTAGTTCGTGATAGCCTTTGGGGGAGCGGTGTGGGGAGACTGAATATACGTTTGTTAGGCGTGTGGATATGATGGCCGAGACTGAGATTAGAGTGTACCTTTCTCAGGGAGTAGGACGTAGAAATCTTTCGTACTGTTGAGGCTTACAATGTCAAGAATCATGGGCAGTGGTGGTGGAGGTTGGGTGGGGGGACGCTCGCGGACATATAAGAAGTTATTGGAATTACAATATGTGTTTTAGGTGATGAGGGGGGTTGGGGGGTTTTCAGGTCCTATGGAGGGAGCTTAGTGTGGAAAGAAACAGGGAGTGGATGGACATTGTGACATGGTGGATAGTGTCGCTAAAGGAAAGGATTAGAAGTTTTTTGTGAGGAGGGAAAAAGTATTAATATTTAAAATATGAGATGGCTAACTATTTGGAGGAATAGGGTTAAGAGGTTGCTCATGGGCAGGTATGGGTGGATGGAATAATTTTTCCTATGGATGAAGTAGCTGGGTGAAATAAAGGGAGGTGTGAGGGTGTTGCAAAATGAAAGATTTCAAGTGTAAGAGCTGCAGGCAGGGTGGAGGAAGTGCTTTGGGGCGACAGCCGTCAGCGTTGTGTTTTTGCAGGGCATCCAAAAGCAAAGGCAGGCGGTGACAGCTATACCATGTTTAGAGGTAAACGGAGATGTTGGGAATTATAGAGCAGGGAGGAGATACGAACCACGAAGGGGATGTGTGCGTTTGCGGAGGCTTGGGATACGAGAAGTACTGGAACGTGGGGGGGTGGGTGACGTGGGCGATTGGACAGGTGTGTACGTATGTGACGTGTAATTTAGGAGAAATTGTGATAGAAAGGTTTAGGTGGGACTATACGGCAGAGGAAAATAGAGAATGCGTTTAAGGGGAATGAGGAAGGGGAAAGCTCCGGTATTGACGGTCTCCCGGTAGAATTTTATTTACAACATGGACGTTGATAAGGAATTTATAGTTAGGTATTTAATGTATGAAGGAGAAGGGAAGTTGGGGGAGAGAAGCAGGTAACAGCAGTTGTGAGTGTTGGTCCCGAAGGTCAAGGGGCGCCCACCCTTCGGAGTAAGTACCGAGCCTTATCACTTGATGTGTGCAGATTAAGGTGTTTGCAAAAAATTTAGGTAATAGGTTCAAAAAGTGTTGGTGGGTGAGGGTGGTGTCAAAATCTCGGGTGTTAGGGTTGCCCGGGGCTAAGGGTGAGGATTTGAAGACATGGATAATGGGCGAAGTTGTTTTGTGGGTCGCTAAGGGTGGGGGTGGAGGGGCGGCTTGCTTTTGTTTGGTCTCTGATTGGCAGGGCAGCATAGTGATAGAGTGTGAGAAGGGGAGCTTGCAGGTTCTCGCGACTTAGGAAGACAGGGTTTTGAGGGAGGAAAATAGTTCGGAGTGGTGTAAATACGTAGTGTACAGGGGGACGAAAATGGGGTGAGGAGGGATTTTTTACAGATTAAATGGGTGTATGGGGAGGGAAATTGCAATGGGTAGAGGCCTTAGACAGGGATGCCCATGTCCAATTTTGTTTGCGTGTTTCCAGGACCCTCTTTTAGAGTGGTTGACCGCAGCTTATGTACGCCATGTGAAGGGAAGTGGGGGGGGGTGGGAGGGACCGGGCGGGTTTAATTAGGATATGTTGACGACACCACTGTTCTCATCGTGAAGGATGTCAAATGGGAGTGAGTAGTGTGGACGAGGTGGTAGCGAACAGCTATTCGGAAGTGCACGGGTATGCAGGTAATTAGTGCCAAAGTCAAGTGTGCATGGGGTTGGGTTCTTGGGTGGGGTGTGTGGGGGGGAGATGTAATGTTGTTAAAGAATGGGCGGTTTGTCTCTTTAACGATTTGTGGTATTATTTATAAGGATGACATGGTTGCGGCGCGGGAGGGAAACTCGGGATAGGTTATTGGAGAGGCTCGTGGGGCGTCTATATATTCTAAGACCCAGCACTAACTCTTATAAGCGAGTGATTAGTCGTGAACATGTTAG
This sequence comes from Cherax quadricarinatus, assembly GCF_026875155.1. Classification (NCBI taxonomy): domain Eukaryota; kingdom Metazoa; phylum Arthropoda; class Malacostraca; order Decapoda; family Parastacidae; genus Cherax; species Cherax quadricarinatus. Next base: position 37,728,773 of record NC_069446.1, on the reverse strand, counting down.
TTGTATAGTAGTAAGGTTTGGCATGTTGCAGGCTGTGTTCCCAATTTACAGGGACGCAGCGATTGCGGGCGTAGTCACAAAGACGTGTACAAATTTTTTGTGGGGTTCACGTTGTGATTGGTACGGGGGGAGTGTAATGCTTACTGTAAGTCAGGGTGGGTTGGGGTTGATGGATTTGAGACGGAGGGTAAATGTGTGTTTATTAAATGGGAAGTGTTGCGTGAGGGTGGAACGCGGGCGTTTGGGAAGGATAACGACAGGTGGAGTATGTTAGTATCGAGGAATGGAGTTGAGGGAATGTGAAAATAGTTTTGAGGGCTGTGATGTTGGTTGGGAACTGAGAAAAGGTTCGTATAAGGGTTTGTGTAGGTTTCTTGTAGGTAGGTGCGTTGTCCAGTTGAGGGTTTGTTCCCCATGTATGCGTGGAAAGAGTATTGGTGTGTTTAGATTTAGTAAATGAAGTTAACCCTCGGGACGGCGTTGAGGTGATGATGTTTCGTTTGCTGGCATGTTCGGATCCTTCCGTTCGTGAGATATTACGAAACAGGTTGTAGAGGGGATGGGGGGTGTGGTATCGTGGAGGGGATGAGACAGCGTTCCATGTAGTTTACTTTTGTGAAGGGCTAGAGGAGGTTAGGTGCTGGTTAATAGGTTGTTACAGAGGGTGGGGGGCCGGTTGGGGCTGTCGGTTCTGCGTGCTTTAGTCTAATATGGGTGGGTTAGTTAGACGAGGGTGTATTAAGAGCTTTAGATTATTCATGGTAGATTATATATATATGTCGTGGGTGATGAGGGGGTAGAGGGAGATAGTGAGGAGAGAAGAAAGGTATGTAGCGTAACGTTCTATCGGTTACGATGTGTCGTAACAGAATTTGTATTGGGAGGAGGTTGGGATCAGGCTTCTCAGAGGGGTATAGAATGCGCTAGTACGTTTCAGGGATTCTTCGTAAATCTGTGATTGATAATTAGTGAGTGAAGGGGTTTTATTAGGTTGGAGGGAGTCAGGGGGTCAGGCGGAGCTGGCCCTCCTTCTTGGGGGGGGGGGTGCGTGTTGAGGTGTTCGTGATGTGGGATTTGCGAATGATGTGTCCTTGGTTTTCATGAGACTTTTATGGGCAGCAAGTGTGGATGTGGGAGCTCAAGGTCTCGTTATGGTAGATATAACACTTTTCAGAATGTAGGTATAATTTAAGTATATTGTTTTTATGTTATAATTTTGATGTGTATCAGTCTTGTATACATGATTCTTGAGTAATAAGTTATGTTGTGACATAAAGTGTGTAGTTTAGTTGTATTTATGTTACGTGATGGGGTTTTTGCATGATGAGATTATACTTATATACTGTTTTGATTTTGTGCATACAGTGCATCTGATTAATGTGTTTTTGTGAAAAATGATTGTGTTGTACGTGTGTGTGTTGTGATGCTGTGTGTGTGTGTGTGTGTGTAGTGTTGTGTGGGTGTGTAAATCTATATCCCATTTCTAATGTATTGGCCTTTGTCATGGGCAGGAGTTATGTAAATACTTTATATTGTATGATTCATTCTTTTTAAAGTTTATAATTATGGTCTGTACCCTGATACCGGTTTGGTTGTCATGCTAAGTTCTTGATGTTTAGTTTTAGTCTGTATGGTATACAGAATAATCTGACAGTTTAGGTCTGTATGGTATACAGGACATTCTAGACAGTTTTAGTCTGTAAGGGCCCCCCCCTATACAGGACATATCTAGACAGTTTAGTTTGAATATGGTAGTCCAGACATATATAGAAAAGTTTAGTCTGTATGGTATACAGAATATCTAGACAGTTTAGTGACGTAGTCCATTTGTGTCTGAGATTATGTATAATGGGTTTATTGTAACAGTATAGCGCTCAGTGATTGTGTCTACGTGTATTCGCTTTTTTGTATTTCGTATGTTTGGTATATCTGTAAAGCTGTGTTGTTAGGATAAGTATGTAGATGTAGTCTAGTAAGATTATGATGTTAGGTTTTTGGTTTTTGATTAATGCGAAGGATGGAATTTAAATAGAACATAACTTCTCTGTATATTTTATGTTCAAGTGTATTGAGCCTTGTCAGAGTTCATGTTATATGGTACAATGTGTTGATATATATGTAAGGTTTATGCTGGCTCAGAATGAATGTGGATATATGTCAAATCATGACCTGTGACATGTAATTTTTTTTGATATTCTTGCTCCATAAGTTGTTGTTGTATGTTTTGGGCAGCATATACTTGCAGCATGTAGGTGCAATCTGTTTGTCCAGTTAAGTTGATTGGCGCTATCGCAGTACTCGGTTCGCTTTATTTTTTTGTTAAAACTGTAGTTGGTTTGTAAATAAATATAAAAAAAAAGTGTTGTACTCACCTGTTGAGGTTGCAGGGGCGATTCCAAGCTACCTGGCCCAGCCTCTTCACTGGTCGCTACTGGTCACTCTCCTGAATCGTGAGCTTTACATACTCTGCTTAAAGCTAGTATGGGATCCTGCCTTCCACTACATCGGCTTCCCAGACTATTTCCACTTCCTGACTACTCTGTGTGATGTGGGTGTGTGTGCCGCGTGTGTGTGAAGTGTGTGTGTGTGTGTGTGTGGGTGTGTGTGTGTGTTGTGTGTGGGTGTATGTCGTGCGAATAGGTTAAATTGGTCAATTAGCAAGAAACTCACATTTTGAAAATTAGACCTTTCTAAAATTTTCTCGTGTATGTTTAAAGATATAATATTTTTTCGTTTTGGTAATGTAAAAAAGTTAATAATATTATACAAAAAGATCCTTAGAAAAACTTACATATTCTTATTATTACAAGCGCAATTTAACATATTTAGATAAGTTTACAATGATTTAAACCAACTCCCCCCCCCCCCCCCCAAAAACAATGAAATATATTTTTTTTGTTAGGTTTAGAATGATTTTTTGTGAAATTATTGCATACACAAATTTTAGCTTCCCTTATTCGGCAAGAAGAGTTTTGCTATTTAAGCCAATATCGCAAGTTCTACCTATTCGTCACGAATAGGCATCGCCATCCAGAGGGGAAATGCTTGCTGCATACTTGGCTCACGTCCAGCCTCGGAGGAGCTGGAGGAAATTCATCATCTTTGATACATTGTGCCATTGTATTCATGTTTATGTTTTTTTTTCTGTAAATGTATTTTGTTTATTAATAAATGTTCACATAGAATATAAATATAGGGGGTGGTAGGAGAAGAAAATATTCAAACAGCTCCGGGGAGAACCTTGAGTTTTCCCTGAGGTACGTTTATTGTCTTCTCTGAGGATGAGGGTCCCCATTCCAGCTATAGAGGTGGTACTTCCCTATATTTTGTTTTAAAAAAAAAAAAAATGTAAAATATATATATATATATATATAATATATATATATATATATATATATATATATATATATATATATATATATATATATATATATATATATATATATATATATGCAAAACAACCATGAGGGAGTTGAAAGATAGCTCTAGGCCTTTCGTGTTGCAATCAACACATCATCAGGAGCTTGCACTGATGCAGGAAAAGGATAAAATCCAAACAAACACGTTCAGAGTGAGCGTTTTTGTTGGAATGAGGGAGGAGGGAAGGAGAAAATAAGAGCAAAAGGGTGCCACTTTTGCCAGTGCCTGGTGCCTGGAAGGTTGACCATTTTTTAAGGAATTGTAAGACCGCCATCCCATAAGCACTGATACTATCATGGCAGCATGATGAGCATAATCTTCCCTATGAGGATAGACTGAAGGCCCTGAATCTGCACTCTCTCGAAAGGTGTAGAATTAGGGGGGATATGATCGAGGTGTATAAATGGAAAACAGGAATAAATAAAGGGGATGTAAATAGCGTGCTGAAAATTTCCAGCCAAGACAGGACTCGCAGCAATGGTTTCAAGTTGGAAAAATTCAGATTCAGGAAGGACATAGGAAAGCACTGGTTTGGTAATAGAGTTGTGGATGAGTGGAACAAACTCCCGAGTACAGTTATTCAGGCTAAAACGTTGTGTAGTTTTAAAAATAGGTTAGATAAATACATGAGTGGGTGTGGATGGGTGTGAGTTGGACTTGACTAGCTTGTGCTGCTGGGTCTGGTGCCGTGCTCCTTCCTTGAGTGGAGGTGACCAGACTGGGTGGGTCATTGGGCTAATCCGGGTGGAGACATGGACCTGCTCCGCATGGGTCAGTAGGCCTGTTGCAGTGTTCCTTCTGTATGTTCTTATGTTCTTATAAAAGTGACAAGACACTCATAAATATGACGTAAAAGGCTTAATATTTTAAATATTGATATCTGGCAAATGTCTGGGTATTTTCCATACTATATAAAACGGTTCACGGTGACTCATATAAAGATTTAAAGGGGAACTCATTGATAGGGGGAGACATATGAAATTTACCCACAGGTATAATGGCCATAGTTAGGTCATACTTGAGATACTCCTTAATTGAAGAGGGTGGAGCTGCCAGCCACAGGGAGACCCAGAAGACCCGCAAATATGAACACCTTCCCCCTTGCTATAACTTCATCCCAATAGGGTGGGAGACCCTTGGAGCATGGGGCAAGTGTTCTCTAAAATTTCTCTAGGAGCTTGGTGAAAACCTCAGAGAGGATCCAAAGGGGAAATGCGTGCAGCATTCTGGGCACGCGGCCCACCGCCGGGGAGCTGGACGAAGTATTCGAGATGTAGCTCTGAGTTTTTATCTATGTCGTTTTACTCCCTGTTGTATATTTGTCAGTGTATTTTGTCTTTAAATAAATAAAGGATCTATAAAATATAGGAGGTCATAGGAGAAAACAATTTTCAAACAGCTTCAGGGAGAACCTTGAGTTTTCCCTGAAGCAAGTATATTTTTTTCCCTGAGGATGAGGGTCCCCAGGACAGTTGCAAAGGTGGTACCTCCCTATATTATACATATATATAATATATATATATATATATATATATATATATATATATATATATATATATATATATATATATATATATATTATATATATATATGTCGTGCCGAATAGGCAGAACTTGCGATCTTGGCTTAAATAGCAACGCTCATCTTGCCATATAGGACAAATGAAATTTTGTGTATGCAATAATTTCGCCCAAAATCAGTCTGAACCTAACGAAAAAAATATATTTCACTGTTTTTGTTTAGTATTAAATTATTATAAACAAATCTAAGATATATTCAGTTGGGTTAGGCTAAAATAAATGCGCTTGTATAATAAGATTAGGTAAGTTTTCTAAGTTCCTTTTGGTACAAAATTATAAATTTTTACATCAACATTAATGAAAAAAATATATCTTTAAACGTATAAGAGAAAATTTCAGAATGGACTTAATTTTAAATGAGTTCTTGCTAATTGACCAGCTTTACATATTCGCACGACATAATATATATATATATATATATATATATATATATATATATATATATATATATAATATATATATATATATAATATATATATATATGTATATATATATATATATTATATATATATATATATATATATATATATAATATATATATATATATATATATAATGTATATATATATATAGGTGTTTGAAAATGATGGACCCAATTTCAAAGCAGTATATACAGCAACTGGGTCCATCAATTTCAAACACCCTGTATAATGTGTGTGTGTGTGTGTGTGTGTGTGTGTGTGTGTGTGTGTGTGTGTGCATGCATACGTACACTTATTAATGCATGCATATATTTATAATTTATTAGAGTGTTCAGACGGCCTTGCAGTGTTCCTGGTGCAAACATTAAGGTAGAGGGAGATGCACTTGAAATCCGTTCTTATCTTCCTCAAATTACACAACAAATGAATGTATAAAGTCAGGTTTAAAGCATATGGATTACTCAAGGGTTTTTAAGTCTGGATGTTGTCTGTTCGCCAGGATTCAGGAGCAAGTTAATACCTAAAATATGAAATAAATTAAACTCTTAATTTTTATATAGTGACAGACATAAACTTATCTTTCTGTTGTCTTATATAATGATATTCATGTGATCTTTGGTGTGTCTGACACACTGTGTCGGGAGTTTACTCTTATTAATTGCGAATCTTCAGTAACAGCTTTGAAGTTGTGGATCTGTTCAGAACCAGTTTCAGAGTTTCCAAATATTTTTCAGGAACAGCTTCGCAGCCATGAATCTGTTCATGTATAGCTTCGAAGCTTTGAATCTTCTCATAAACATTTTCGGAGCTTTAAATCTGTTCAAATGCAACTTCGAGGCTTTGAATCTCCTCATGAACAGTTAGGAGCTCTGAATCTTCAATAACAGCTTCGGAACTCCTAATCTGTTCAGGAACAATTTAGAGCTCCAAATTTACTCTGGCATATTATTGCTTTAATGTAAATACACAGCCGATGAGTAGATAAATAATACTCATTCACATATGTATAAACCTGGATATCTTTATTGTGGAGACATTTACATAATAATGATACCCAAGTTTTGCAAATGTATATTATTCAGTTATCCAGAAAGATCTTCGGAGCTCCGAATCGAAATATTTCAGACCACCATTTGCTCAGTAAGTCCGAGGGACACTAGTCTGCATGACTGTCTTCATGCTCAGCTATTTTACGTAAACAGAATTACGTACGAAGGTGCAGCTTGACGATCACCGGAGATATGTTGTATATCTCAATGTGTATATGTAGTGATAGTGTATTTTTTTGATGGTGTATTTGTGAGAGTGTATTTGTGTTAGATGGTCGTGACACATAACCAACAAACATACTAATAAATGTTAGTCACTTTAATTTAGCAACAAAATAGTATAGATGCATGTTTGATATAAACATCTGTTTATGTAACATTAGATGTTTGTAGATGGAAAAAAGTGTTTGTAGACGAAAATTGATCGTAGACGAAGTGTTTATAAGCGAAATGGATCAAGATGTACTTTATTCCCTTTGTGCTTTTATGTAAATTCTATAAAGTGTGTTGGATATAAATATATTAAATACTTTGGTGCTTATAATACTTGTCAGGAATCAGGATAAGTGCTTCCAAACGCGAGTCTTAGTTATATGATCACCCGCAGTTGGAGCTTTTGGTCATCTGGTCGAGGCCTCCCGCTGGCTTACTGGTTCACCCCTTTAAAAATTATAGTTGTAATTATAACTATTTCTTACAAGTACTTAGAGCGAAGTTCTTGTTTTAATATAACCTAACTTATTCTTAGTCAAAGTAAGATAACTGTTATTTTTATAAGTGCTCCTCCGGGTTAAGTTAGAGTTTATTGAATTGGTTTATCTTACTAACAGTATTAAAACAAAACTTCCTTCCAGTTGGTTTATAATATAGCGAGACGACTGTATAAACCCCTTTAATAAATAAGAATTTACAATTATATGACAGTCATGTTGCCTATTATCACCTAAATAATTTCTACAGGGAATTATTTTTCCCATGCACAAGATAATAAGATTATTTTTATAATATATAATGTGAAGTGTCTTGTGTGACGGCGAGGATCTTCATGACGACCGCGAGATGTTTGTAGACCCAGCTGGAGCACCTGGGTCCCAGCACCACCTGTACCACCTGGACCACCTGGGCTCCAGCACCACCTGGACCACCTGGGCCTCAGCACCACCAGGGTCCAAGCACCACCTGGGCCCCAGCACCACCTGGGTCCAAGCACCACCTGTACCACCTGGACCACCTGGGACCCAGCACCACCTGGACCACCTGGGCCCCAGCACCACCTGGACCACCTGGGCCCCAGCACCACCTGGACCCCAGCACCACCTGGACCACCTGGGCCCCAGCACCACCTGGACCACCTGGGCCCCAGCACCACCTGGACCACCTGGGCCCAGCACCACCTGGACCACCTGGGCCCAGCACCACCTGGACCACCTGGGCCCCAGCACCACCTGGACCACCTGGGCCCCAGCACCACCTGGACCACCTGGGCCCCAGCACCACCTGGACCACCTGGGCCCCAGCACCACCTGGACCACCTGGGTCCCAGCACCACCTGGACCACCTGGGCCCCAGCACCACCTGGGCCCCAGCACCACCTGGACCACCTGGGCCCCAGCACCACCTGGGCCCCAGCACCACCTGGGCCCCAGCACCACCTGGGCCCCAGCACCACCTGGGCCCCAGCACCACCTGGGCCCCGGCACCACCTGGACCACCTGGGCCCCAGCACCACCTGGACCACCTGGGTCCCAGCACCACCTGGACCACCTGGGCCCCAGCACCACCTGGACCACCTGGGTCCCAGCACCACCTGGACCACCTGGGTCCCAGCACCACCTGACCCCCAGCACCACCTGGGCCACCTGGGTCCCAGCACCACCTGGACCACCTGGGCCCCAGCACCACCTGGACCACCTGGGCCCCAGCACCACCTGACCCCCAGCACCACCTGGGCCACCTGGGCCCCAGCACCACCTGGACCACCTGGGCCCCAGCACCACCTGGACCACCTGGGCCCCAGCACCACCTGACCCCCAGCACCACCTGGGCCACCTGGGTCCCAGCACCACCTGGGCCCCAGCACCACCTGGGCCCCAGCACCACCTGGGCCCCAGCACCACCTGGGCCCCAGCACCACCTGGGCCCCAGCACCATCTGGGCCCCAGCACCACCTGGGTCCCAGCACCACCTGGGCCTCAGCACCACCTGGGCCCCAGCACCACCTGGGCCCCAGCACCACCTGGGTCCCAGCACCACCTGGGCCTCAGCACCACCTGGGCCCCAGCACCACCTGGGCCCCAGCACCACCTGGGCCTCAGCACCACCTGGGCCCCAGCACCACCTGGGCCTCAGCACCACCTGGGCCCCAGCACCACCTGGGCCCCAGCACCACCTGGGCCCCAGCACCACCTGGGTCCCAGCACCACCTGGGCCTCAGCACCACCTGGGCCCCAGCACCACCTGGGCCCCAGCACCACCTGGGCCTCAGCACCACCTGGGCCCCAGCACCACCTGGGCCTCAGCACCACCTGGGTCCCAGCACCACCTGGGCCTCAGCACCACCTGGGCCCCAGCACCACCTGGGCCCCAGCACCACCTGGGCCTCAGCACCACCTGGGCCCCAGCACCACCTGGGCCCCAGCACCACCTGGGCCCCAGCACCACCTGGGCCCCAGCACCACCTGGGCCCCAGCACCACCTTCCATCTACAATCATAGAAAGGTGAATTTCATTTTATTGTGTGAAGGCAACATGAACATCAGCTCCACTACATGGAAATAAATGGTATAAAATACCGACACAATGGAAATATAAACACATATGCAGCATAATGTGATCCTTTATTGACTACGTTTCGCCCACACAGTGAGCTTTTTCAAGTCACAAACAGAACTTCCTGGGGTGGAAGGAACGCGAGTATTTATAGTCATTCAGCATTCTGAACCTGACTATAAATACTCGCGTTCCTTCCACCCCAGGTAGATCCGTGTGTGACTTGAAAAAGCCCACTGTGTGGGCGAAACGTAGTCAATAAAGGATCACATTATACTGCATATGTGTTTATATTTCCAGCTCCACTACATCCTGAGAATTATTTACATGACATAAACTGTTGTGTGAACTTAATTTTTATGTAAATTTTCCAACACTGACTTGTGCAATGGTGGTATTTATTTCCGGCCTATGACACAAAATGATATTTTTGGTCGACAGACCAAATGTAATCAAGCCCAAGCTAGCCAAAAATGTATTAGAAAAAGAGCTATATAATATGAACATAAGAACATAAGAAAGAAGGAACACTGCAACAGGCCTACTGACCCATGCGGAGCAGGTCCATTCCCCCCCGGTTTAGCCCGATGACCCACCCAGTCTCGTCACCTCCACTCAAGGAAGGAGCACGGCACCAGACCCAGCAGCACAAGCTAGTCAGGTCCAACTCGCACCCATCCACACCAACTCATGTATTTATGTAACCTATTTTTAAAACTACACAACGTTTTAGCCTCAATAACTGTACTCGGGAGTTTGTTCCACTCATCCACAACTCTATTACCAAACCAGTGCTTTCCTATGTCCTTCCTGAATCTGAATTTTTCCAACTTGAAACCATTGCTGCGAGTTTTGTCTTGGCTGGAAATTTTGAGCACGCTATTTACATCCTCTTTATTTATTCCTGTTTTCCATTTATACACCTCGATCATATCCCCCCTAATTCTATGCCAGTCGTTTGGTGGCAGTTTCATTTTCTCAACATGGCGCAGGCAGCCAGACGCCGCGTCAACACTGTGTGTTTGGAATTAACTCGTGGGGCAGTGCTTGGACCATCAATGGCGATATTATTGCCAGCGATAATCCGAGACACCTATGGTATCGCCAACGAGGATTTGTGCGGTGTAGCGATGAATGGTGTGACAAGAATCTTTGTAAAGTTTAGCTCAGCTCAAGTTTACGAGAATGTCGTCGACAAGTATCAAGAGGTCCATCTGGTGGTTAACCAGACTGTGTCTGTGAAGCTACACGATGTATCCCGCCATTATACATGGGTAAAAGTGAGAAACGTACCCTTTGAGGCTGATGCGACTGATATACGTGCTGCCCTGAGTAATTACGGCACCATACACATGGCTACAGCAGGGAGGTGGCCTGATGGCCCATATGAAGACACCTGAGGGAACTTTTTGGGTAAAAATGACATTACGACATCCAATCCCTTCATATGTGATCCTGCAAAGACTTCAGGACTCAATTTTTTTGTGACTTATGCAGGGAAAACGCCGCACTTGTAGGTTGTGTGGAGCATACGATCATTTGGCGGTGAAAGTGTGAAAGGAGACGAGGTGCCAGGGTTGTACAACAGAGAAAGGGAAATTTAGGGGAGGAAGGTATAAGGCAAGATGTGCCTGAAGCGCCTGTGCAAACCCTAAAGATTGTCTTGGAGGAAGAGGTTAGAAGGTCTCTGAACACGGTGTGTGCTACACTCCCGGAAGTGCCGCCTCCTTTGGAGGCACCCCAGAGGTGGAAACGGCTTCGCGAGAAGAGCAGGCCAATGATGTGGAGACATCCATTGTCTCTGTGTTGGGACGAATTATTTACGGAGGACAGCATGAGTCCTGCGACGGCACCATCCCTAGACTTGGGACAGGCTGCGACGGTGGACTGGATCACGACGTGCAGCTGGTAACGGACGCCACTGACGCCTTGCTGAAACAAACGGTGGAGGTGGAAATTCACCAGGTTGCACTGTGGGCGACGAAAATGCAGGTAGAAAGTGTAACACGAAAGCGCTCTGTTACACTTTCAGATTCTATGATGTGTTAACCCAGCCCAAAGATCAGGGAAGAAATCATGGGGGATGTGGCACAGAAAGGGTCCTGTGTCCCCAAAGCACAGGGGATGATCAGAGTGCTTCAAAAGGAGGGGAAGGGAAAATTGGAAACAAAAAATCTAGTGAAAAACATTCATGTCAAAAGGAAAACCATCATTGTCGATTTTAAGTGCCTCACAATAAACTTTAAATGGTTGCGAACTGTACGAAAGTGGCATGGTTACGTGATTTATTGGTGCGTAATAATGTGGACGTTGTGTTCATACAGGAACACAATCATAAATGTGGGAGTGAATTGCGGATAGAGGGTTAATGTGTACATGGAGAATGCAATTCGGTTGAAAGGTGGCGTTGCCATCATGATCAGGGAGACTAGCCCGTTTGTTGTGGGACTAGTGAAGGGGGGGGAGGGGGGGATAATAAGGGTGGAGGGCTATGGGGCGTGAAGGTGGCTTTTGTGTGTGTGTATGGTCCAGCTGAGAATGATGGGCGTTTTAAAAGCAACCTTTTGTGAAAGAGGTGTTAATTATTATTTGAGGTCACTCCTGAGTACTATTGTAGGCGGGGATTGGAATTGCGTGATCCGGGGGTAAGGATGTAGAACCTGGGGAAGTGGGTACTTTTCAGGGGTATTGGGAGATTTAATGTCAGGGGTGGGATTAAAGGACGTGGTGGGGGGGGGAGAGGTTGAGCATAAATTTTGTACGTCGTGGATATGCGGCGCGACTTTATAGAGTGTACGTGTCACGCACCATCGTAGTTAAAAAGTGTGCGTGTTTTAGATGTGGTGTTTTTTTGATCATAGAGGAGTTCTTGTGGACGCAGGGTGGGGGGGTTTACCCAAGAGGGGTTTGTAGTTATTGGAAATTGAATGTTAAATTGTTTAAAAGGGAGGAGAAAGGAAATCTTTTGAGTGTTTTTGGGAGGGTTTGTTAGCAGGGGCTCCTGGGGATGGAGACTTGGTTAGGTGGTGGGATTGGTGGCTAAGAAACGTATTCGGGATTACTATGTTCGGCTTGGGAGGGAAAGTAATCAACTTTTATATGGGCTACAGGGGTATTTAGAAGGACGTTACGCAATTGTTATGTGGGTGAGGTGCGAGATACCCGTGGAGGAAATAGAGGATTTAAAGCAACGTATTAAGGGTTTGCATAATGATCGATTTGATGGTGCACGTGTGGCTGGAGGGTTGGAGGAGGTTCTCTACGGGGATCGGCCTTCGGCGTGTGCGTTAAGGGGACAGCAGAAGAGGAGGGCAGCCACGGAGATGATGGGATTAACAGTTCAAGTGGGGATGGGAGGGTATAGGGAAGGGCAGGTATTGATGTCGATTGAAGGTATGAGTGGATATATTGATGCATGGTTTAGGTCATATGCACAACATGTGGGTATAAGAGATGATGCTTTAAGGGAAATGGGTGGTTATGTGCAATGCGAGCTTGATGGTAGAGATTTTTTTTTTTTTTATATTTTATTTAAAAACTTCATGTACAGATATTAATAGGTACATATACAAAAAAAAAAATGATCAAGGACAACATCAGTAAATCAATATATAAACACAAAACAATCCAGAGCAACATCTGCCAGTCTCCTATATACAAGTTTTTATAACATATCACAATTTAAGAAGGAATAAAGTTATAATAACAAAGGCCACAAAATGGCTATTAATAAAACTCCTAAAATTACAACCTCAACACAATAATGCTCCAAGCTTAATGACAATCACCCATAATACCTCCCTCAACAAATACACCAGACCTACAATATGCCTTATTAAGAAACCTGTGCTGCAACACAGGTGACCCATCATCCCCCCCCCCCCCACTCACACACACAAAATTGAAACTAACCCATCACCAAACCCGAATAATCATGACATTAATTATCCCCAATTTAGGATTATTATGTCACATGTCACTTGAGGAAGCATTATTTACAACCATGAATGGTACAGGACTACCAAAATTACAATACCTTAAATAAGAACAATAATATAGTAATTACTACCAAAAAATGATGCTGGCCCACGTTACAATAAAACAAAAATAACTCATGCTTCAAGGAAATAGTGAAAGGAAAACCCTCTCAAGAAAATTCAAATTCAATTGCAATACCAGTGTAAGTGGAACAAATACGCTTCCCCAAAAAAATATACATGTTATAAAGGGGGGGTTTTCGGGGGGGGGGGTTTCCCGGGGGGGCCCCGGGGGGGGGGGGGGGTTGGGGGGGAAAAAAAGGGGGGGGGGGGGAAGGGGGGGGGAAAAGGGTGGGGGGAAAAAAGGGGTTTTGTTTTGGTTGGGGGGAAAATTTTTGAAAATTTTTTATTTTTAAAAAAAAAATTGGTTTTTGGAAGGGGTTTTGGGAAAGGGGTTTTTTTTTTTAATTTTTAAAATTTTTTTTTTTTTTTTTTAAAAAAAAAAAAAGAAAAAAAAAATAAAAAAAAAAAAACAAAAAAAACAAAAATTTTAAAAAAAAATTTTAAAAAAAATTTTTTAAAAAAATTTTTAAAAAAAAAAAAAGGGAAAAAAAAAAAAACCAACCCCTTTTTAAAAACCCAAAAAAACCCCCAAACCCTTTAAAAAAAAAAAAACCCCAAAACCCCTTTTAAAAAACCCCGAAAAAACCCCCAAAAAACCCCCCCCCCCCCAAAAAACCCCCCCCCCCCCCCCCCAAAAAATTGAAAAAAACCCCCCCCCAAAAAATTTTTTTTAAAAACCCCCCAATTTTTTTAAAAAAAAGGGGAAAAAACCCCTTTTAAAAAAAAAAAATTAAATTTTAAAAAAAAAATTTTTTAAAATTCCAAAAAAAAAAAAATTTTGGGGCCCAAAAAAAAAAAAAAAAAAAAAAAAAAAAAAAAAAAAAGGGAAAAAAAACCCCCCAAAAAAAAATTTTAAAAAAAATTTAAAAAAAATACATTTTAAAAATTTTTTTAAATTTTTTAAAATTTCCCCTTTAAATTTTAATTTTTTTCCCTTCCCCCCCTTTTAAAAAAACCTTAAACCCCCCCCCCCTTTCCAAAATTTCCCAAAAACCCCCTTTCCCCGGGGGCCCCCCCCCTTTTCCCCCCCCCCCAAACCCCAAAAAAAAAAAAAAATTTTTTTTTCCCCCCCTTTTTTAAAAAACCCCCCTTTTTTTCCCCCAAAATTTTCCCCCTTTTGGAAAAAACCCCAAAAACCCCCCGGCCCCCCCCCCCCCTCCCCCCCCCCCAAAAAAAATTTTTCCCCCCCCCTTTTAAAAAATTTTTTTCCCCCCCCCCCCAAACCCCCAAAAAACCTCCCCCCCAAAAAAAAACCCAACCCGGCCCCCCCCCCCCCCCCCCAATTTTTCCCCAAAACCCATCCAAAAAACCCCCAAAAAATTTCCCCCCCCCCCCAACCCCCCCCCCCCCCCCCCCCCCTTTTCCCCCTTGGTTTCCCAAAAAAAAAACCCCACCCCCTTTTCCCCCCGGGAAAAATTTTTTTTCCCCCCCCAAAATTTCCCTTTCCCATAAAAAGGGGGAAACCCCCCCCCCTTTTTTTTTTTTTTCCCCCCCCTTTTTTCCTTTTCCCCCCCCAAAAAAAACCCCCCCCCTTTTTTCCCCCCCCCCCCCTTTTTTTTATTTTTTAACCCCCCTCCCCCCCCCCTCATCACTTCCCCTTAAAAAAACAAAACCCCCCTTTTAAACCAAAAAAACCCCCCCCCCTTTAAATCCCCAAAAAAATTTTTTTAACCTTCCCCGGCCCCCAAAAAAAATTTGGAACACCATTCTAAGAAAACCCCCTTCCTTTAAGGCCCCCCAAAAAAACCCTTTTTTAAAAAAAATTTTTTAAAAAAACCCCCGGGTTAAAAAGGGGGGCCCCAAACCCCCTTTTTGCCCCCCCCCCCTTTTTTCCCCCAAAACCCCCCTTTCCCCCCAATTTAAACCCCCCCCTTTAAACCCCCCCCCTTTCCCCCCCCCCCCCTTTTTTTTTTCCCCCCCCCCCCTTTTCTTTATTGTTAAAAAATTTTTAAACCCCCCCCCCAAAAAAAAAACCCCCCCCAAAAATTTAACCCCCCCCCCCAAAAAAAAAGGGGTTTTCAAATCCCCCCCCCCCCTTTCCCCCCCCCCCCCCAAAAATTTAAAAAAATTTTAAAAAACCCCCCCCAAAAAAAAAAACCCCCCCCCAAAACCCCTTTTTTCCCCCCCCCCCCCAAAAACCCCTTTTTAAACCCCCCCTTTCTTCGCCCCCCGAAAAAACCCCCCCCCCTTTTTTTTCCCCCCCCAAAAGCCCCCCCCCAAAAACCCCCCCCCTTTTTTTCCCCCTTTGCCCCCCCCCCCTTTTTTTTTTTGGGGGGGGGGGCCCCCCCCCCCCAAATTTTTTCCCCCCCAAAAATAAAAAAAACCCCCCAAAAAACCCCTTTCCCCAACCCCAAAAAATTTTCCCAAAATTTTAAAAAAAAAAAAACCCAAAAATTTGGGGTTTTTCCCAAATTTCCCCCCCCCGGGCCCCCCTTTTTTCCCTTTTTTTTCCCCCTTTTAGGGTTTTTCCTTTTAAAAACCCCTTTAAAAACCCCTTTAAAAAATTCCAAATAAAAAAAAACCCCCCCCCTTTTTTTCCAAAACCCCCCTTTTCCCCCCCCAAATGCCCCCCACCCCCCCCCCCCCCCCTTTTCCCCCAAAAAACCCTCCCCCCCCAAAAAACCCCCCCCCCAAAAAGGGGGGGGGGGCCCCCCCTTTTCCCCTTTTTTCCCCCCTTTTTTTCCCCCCCAAAAAAAACCCCCCTTTTTAAAAACCGGTTGGGGCCCCCTGGAAAAGGTTTTTTGTCCCCCGGCCCCCCCCCCCGGGGGGGCCCCCAAAAAAAAATTTCCCCCCCTTTTTTTTCAAAAGTTTTTTAAAAGGGGGGGAAAAATTTTTTGGGGGAAAAAAAACCCCCCCCCCCCCTTTAATTAAGGTTTGTTTTAAAAAAAACCCTTTTAAAAATTTTCCCCCCCCCCAAAAAAAAAAATTTTTTTTTCCCGGAAAACCCCCCCCCAAAAAAACCCCCCAAATTTCCCCCCCCCCCAAAAAAAAAAATTTTTTTTTCCCCCCCCCTTTTCCCCCCGGGTTTTTTCCCAAAACCCCTTCCCCCAAAACCCCCCCCCCCCCCAAAATTTTTTTCCCAAAACCCCAATTTAAAAAATTTTAAAAACCCCCCCAAAACCCCCAAAAAAAATTTTCCCCCCCCAACCCCCCCCCCAAAAAAAACCCCCCAAACCCCCCCAAACCCAAAAAAAACCCCCCCCCCCCCAAAAAAAAACCCCCCCTTCCCCCCCCCGGGGGGGGTTTTAAAAAAACCCCCCCCCACAAACCCTTTTTTAGGTTTTTCCCCCCCACAAAAAAAACCCCCCTTTTCCCCATCCCCTTTTTCCCCCCCCCCAAACCCCCCCCCCCCCCCCCCCCCCCCCCCCCCCCCCCCCCCCCCCCCCCCCCCCCCCCTTTTTTTTGGCCCCCCCCCCCCCCCCCCCCCCAAAAATAACCGGAACCCGGGCCCCCAAAGGGGGCCAAAAAAAATTTTTTAAAAAATTTCCCCCAAAAAAAACCCCCCCCCCCCCCCCCCAAAAAAAAAAAAAAAAATTTTTTTTTAAAAAAAAAAATTTTTTTTTAAAACCCCCCCCTTTAAGGTTTTCCCCCCCTTTTTTTTTTTGGGGGGGTTTCCCTTTTTTCCCCCCCTTTCCCCCCCCCCCCCCCTTCCCCCCCCCCTTTTTTTTGGGGCCCCAAAAAACCCTTTTTTCCCCCCCCCTTTTCCGGTTTGGCCCTTGGGGCCCCCCCCCTTTTTTTTCCCCCCCCCCGGGGCCCCTGGGCCCAAAAGGCCTTCCCCCCCCTTTCCCCCCTCCCCCTTAACCCCCCTTTCCCCCCCGGGGCCCCCGCCCCCCCCCCCCCCCCCCCCTTTCCCCCAAAAATTTTTTTCCCCCCCCCCCCCTTTTTTTAACCTTTTTTCCCCCCCCCCCCTCCCCCCCTTTAAACCCCTTCATTTCCCCTTTTTTTCCCCGGGAAAAAATTTTTTTTTTGGGGCCCCACCCCCCTTCCCCCAACCCCCCCCCCCCCCTTTTTGGGGCCCCCCCCGGGGGCCCCTTTTCCGGGGGGGGCCCCCGGGGTTTTTTTTTGGGGCCGGGGGGGGTTTTTCCCCTTTTCCCGGGGCCCATTTTTTTCCCCCCCCGGGGG
Organism: Cherax quadricarinatus; assembly: GCF_026875155.1. Lineage (NCBI taxonomy): Eukaryota > Metazoa > Arthropoda > Malacostraca > Decapoda > Parastacidae > Cherax > Cherax quadricarinatus. The sequence goes on along the minus strand of NC_069446.1, from coordinate 37,711,312 downwards.
GAACCCCCCTCCCCCCCCCCCCCCCCCTTTGGCCCCAGGGGGGGTTCCCCCCGGGGGCCCCCCCTTCCCAAAAACCCCCAACCCCCCGGTCCCCCCCAAAAAAAACCCCCACCCCCCCCCCCCCCTTTTTTTTTTTAAAAAAACCCAAAAAAAAAGGGGGGTTTTTTTTTAAAAAAAAAAAAAAAAACCCCCTTTCCCCTTTAAAAACAGAAAAAAGGGGGGGGGGGTTTATCTACCTCATCAGCCTCAAAGGCACTTTGGGGTTAACCCAAAAATGTCTGAGACTTCAATAAACCCCCCCCCCCGGGGGGTTTCAGTAATGCAACATCTTGGTAACGATCAACCAAAACCTCGTATACTTGAGCATTAGCACTTTCACGAAAATTCTATTTTAAAACCCTTTATGCCACTCCATATAAAACCTCGTCTCTGATGCCATATGTCTCTTTGGATAATTTTGGGCAATAACACATCGACTGACGTAGGTGTTAAAGCCCCCCTAATAAGTTCAATGCCCACAGTATTCACTCTCCTGCAACACCTGGGGCCATGTCGTTTACTGATTAGCCGTTCCCGGGGAAAAAAGTAGAGGGGTGCAAAACACGTCCGCAAATCTACCTCAAACCAGGCAGCGGGAAAGCACAACACCTCCTCGTACCCACTGCTGTCAGGGTTTTGAGGGGCCCTTTAGGCAAGGGGGTTTTGCACCGGGCCCCAAAAGCGATGCAGACAATGGAAGGGGCAGGGTTAAAGGGAAGGGGGAAATTTTTGGGGAGCTTTAGTAGGGGCAAAATTTTGGTAAGGCAAACCCGGGGGGGAGACGGGTTTTTCCTAAAGATTTTTTTTTGTTAAGGGAATTGGGGGAAAGTATTGAGGAGTTTTTTAGTCGGGTAGTTCATGTAATGAAAGGGAAAATTTGGGGGAAAAGGGTGAGCACAAAGGACTGGGTGTTTTTGTATTTTGTGCCAAAAGGGGGGACAGACCACGGTTTGAAGAAATTTCCTTGCAAAATCGGCCTTATGGCGGTGATTATAATTTTTTTGCCCAAAGGGGATTAGGGAACAGAATCAAAAGGTTTTAGGTAAAGTAATTGATAGAGGACAATTGGCATACCCGGGGGATCAATGAAGAAGGGCATGGAGCTATTTGGAGTTTTTTTTAGAGCATAGGGGGGGGGGGGGGGGGGGGGTGTTTTGGGTTGGATTGGAGAGCTGCTTATGATGTGTAAAAGGGATGCTTTTTGGAGTTTTTGCGTTTGGTTTTGGGGGGTTTGGAGGAAATTGGGTTTTTTTGGGCAAAAACTTTGTATCTGGGTGCAGTTATAGAATTTCAGGTTAATGGACGAAATGGTGATAGCATTCAGAAGGGAAAAGGGGTTTGGGGACAGGGATGGCCCCCTGTCGCAAATTTTGTTTGCATGTCTTTAAAAACCCTTTTATAGGGGAGTTAGGTGGAGTATTTGCGGGGAGCGAGGGTTGGTTTTGCACGGAAGGGGGGGGAAACGGGTATAGTGGGTTACGTTTGGGGATAAAGACTGTCTTGGGGGAGGGATTTTGTGAGGGAATTTTCCAAAAAGGTTTGAAAGGGTGATAGGGCGGGGTTTTTTTTTTGGTTTAGGCTAACCCCGGGATGAAAATTAAAGTAGTTTAAAATCCCCCCAAAATTTTGGAAAACAAAGGGGGGGAAGGGGTACTTTAAAGGGGAGACGGGTTTTAGGGTTTTGGGGGGGCGTGTGGGAGATCAGCTTTTTGGGTTGGGGGGAAGGAACCCTGCGGAATTATAGGGATGCCCAAGAGGCAAAAATTTGGGGGGCGCCCAAAACCCTGGAAAGGAGTTTTTGGGGGGAAAAAAGGGAGGTTTAGGGGGGGCTTTTGGGGGGCATAAAGGGTTTTTTCAAAATTTGTTGAAGCGGTTTTGGGTGGGGCAAATAACCCCCAAAAGGGTGAGGGTTTTTGAATTATTCAATTTTTTGGGTTCGGGGTTTTCTTTGGGGTTAATTTTGGTTTGTCCCTTTGTTTCCCCCCCGGGGGGGGGGGCTTTTACCCTCCCAGAAACCCCCCCCATGTTTTGTTTTCCTTTGGGGGGTTTTGTAAGGGGGGGCTTGCCCTTAAGAATTTAATGCCGGGGTTTTAAACCATTGGGGGGGGGGGAACCCGGGGGGGGGGTGGGGGGGGGGGGGGGGGGGGTTGGGGTTAGTGTTGTTTCCCGGTAATTTCCAATTAATGGGGGGGGGGGTTTTGGTAGGGGGGGTCCCGGACCCCCAAATCCCCGGGGTTTTTACCCCCCGTTTTTTCCCCCTAAAACCCCCCCCCAACCCCCCCCCCCCACCCCCAAACCCCCCACTGCCGTCCATGTTAAGAAAACGTAATGAAAAAACCCATTTGGGGCCCCAAAAAATAAAAACCCCCATACCCCAACCCCCCGGGATTTTAAACCCCGGAAAACCCCCCCCCGGGGGCCCTTTTTAAACTGGCCCCCGGAAACAACTTTAAAATTGGGTTTAATGAAAAAATTTTAGGAATGTTTCAGTTTTCCCGAATTTTTAAAAGGGGGCCCAAAACACCCTTTTGAAAGGCCAGGGGGGGGTGTTTCCCCTTTGGGGCGGAAGTTGAGGGGGGGATTTGTAGGAGGGGGTTTCTTAAGGGAAAAGTCCCTTCAAAAAACCTACCCCCCCGGGGTTTAAAATCAAAGGGTTCCCGGGGGTTAATGAAATTTAAAAAGGGGGTTTTTCCCTGGGGTTTTTTTTAAAAAAGGAAAAAAAAGGGATTTTGGGGGGCCCAAAGGTTTTGGAAATTCCCCGGGGAAACCCGTAATTTCACGCGTTAAAATTTTTCTTTTGTTTAAAGATGTAAACCTCCCCCCCGGGAATTGAAGGGGGGGGTTTTGGGGGGAAAGGGGTTCAAGGTTTTTGGGGGGTGGGATTTTAAATGGTTTGGGGGAGTTCCGAAAATTTAATGGGAAAGGGAAGGGTCCAAAAAGGTTTTTTAATTCTTGGGGGTGGGGGGGTTTGGGGGAGTTGAGGGGGAAAAAATGTTAGGGGCCCCGTATGGGAAAAGTCCAAAAATAGGGTCTTTAATGGGGGGGAAAAGGGAGACACTTTAACCCCGGGGAAGGGGTTTCGTAGATTGGTTGATTTGGTTAAAGAGATTTAAAGGAGTAAAATTTTAAAGGGGTTCCCGGCCCGGGCTATTTTTTTGAGGGGGGAAGGGGGGGGGGAAAGGTATTTTGATTTTTTAGGGTGTGGGAAATTGGGTTTTGGGTTTTGGGAATATAATTAATTTAGGGGGGGGGTTTTTGGGGGGGGTGGGGTTTGGGGGCTGGTTGTTTTGGGATATGGGGTTTTTAATTTTTTAGAAGGTACGAAATTTAATTTTTGTAAAGTAGTGGCCGGGGGGGTTTAATTGATTGTTTTGTAAAAATGTGTGAAAAAGTGGTTTAAAACTTTTAAGGTTTTTTGGGGGGTGTTTGGGTGGGTTTTTTAGGTGAAAAGGATGTTTTTAAGGTTTTTTGTCTGGATTCTTTTTTGGGTTTCAAAGGTGGGGGGAAAAAAAATTAGGGAATGTGGGTAGTTAGTGTGGTTTATTAAGTAAATTAAAAAAATTTTGGGTTGATGGGGTTTTTGTTTTTTTGTTAATTGGGGGAAAAATTTAAGCCAATTTTGGGGGATTAAAGGGGGGGGTTAAAAGGTATGTTTCTTTAAAATTTTTGAAGATTTTTTTAGAGACCTTTTGTGGTTTGGAATTGTTTGTAAAAACGGGGGGGGTTTATTGGGGGGGTAGGGGGGGGGGGTAAGAGTGGTTTGAGGTCTAGGGGGGTTTTTTTTTTAGGGGGGTAAAATTTTGTTTTTATTTGGGGTTTTTTGGGGGGTTAAATGGTAAAGCCCTTTGGGGGTTTTTAATGGGGGGTTTGGGAATATGGGGGGTTTGTTATGTTTAGGGGAAAGGATTTATGATTTTTAGGTTTTGGGTTTATTTTTTTAAAAATTAATGAAAAAAAAATTTTGCTTTTAATTTAATTGTAAAAATTTTTTTGTAAAAAAAAATATTTTTTTTAATCTTTATTGGGGGGGGGGTTTCTCAAAAATTTTTTCCATGGTTTAAATGGTAAAATTTTATTTTGGAAAAGGGCTTAGGTTTTGGAGGTATTTTTTTGGAAATGGGGTTTTTGTTTTTAGTTTCAATTTTATTTTTGGGGGTGTTTTAAATTTGAAACTTTTTTTTTGTTTTTTTGGGTTAGGGTTTTTTTTTATTTGGTTTGTTTATAAGGGATTTTTTTTTTTTTTTTCTTTGCAAAAGGGGATTAAAAAGGTTTTTAATTTTTTTTTTTTGTTAGTTTTATTATTTTTTGGTTTTTTTGGTTGTTTTTTTTTTGGTTTTTTAATGGCCAACCTTCAGGATTGAAATCCCTTAATTTTTTTTTTTTATTTTTTTTATTTATGTATCTGATTGGTTTTAAATAAAAAAAAAAAAAAAAATTATACAAAGGTGTGTTTTAGTAACCCTAATGTACATAAAAATGCCCCTTTTGGGTTTCAAAAGAAACTTTTATTATTTTTGTTTTTGTTTATATAAAACCAAAATTTTGTAATTATCATTAAGGGTTTAATTTAGGTAAGGGCATACCCCCGATTTTTAGGTTACTTAAGGGTTTTTTTTTCAAAACGGGGCATTGGAAAAAATTTTTTTAAAGGGACTGGCATTTTTAATTAATTATTTTTAAAGGGGGTTTGGAGGTCAAAAGGGTTTTGGATGTGTAAATGGTGGTTTAAAACACCTACGGGTAACCCTGTTATTTAAGTACTGGATTTGGGGTTAGAAAGGGAAAATTTTTGTTAATATCCAGTATAGTTCTTATTATTTTTTTTTTTTTTATATTTTATTTAAAACATTACAATACAAGGTGGAAATTATATTAAAAGTTACACAAAATGAGTTAAATAACAAATTCCCATTCACCCTTACAAAAATGATTACAACAGACAAAGTGTTCTGACGCCCTAATACCACACACTCATATACACCCAGTTATACCAGTTATATACCTGTGAAGGCTGAAACTTTTGACACAATTTCACCCCCCCCCCTCCCCAAATATAACCATCACCAACCTGACTGCATCTTAACTTAACATTAAAGGATACATAGGAATTACACTATCATGAGTGATACAGTAACATCTTAGACACAAATATTAATAACAATGAAATGGGATACATGTCATTACTTAACACATGACACCTCAACCTGGTGAAAGAAAACCCAAAAGCTTAATTTTCTAAGAAGGTTGCAATATTGAATGTCAACTCTCAAGGCAACTTATGTGCAGTCTTAGCATGTAAACCCTATTCATGCAACATAGTATATAAATAAGACTGTATATTATGAAAAACATCACAGAAACAAAGGTATAAGTATAAACCCCAGCCATGTAGCGGCTACACACAAAAATTCCACATACTTCCCTAACACAGAAAACAAAACAAAATTTTTGTGACAACTGCACCTAAACACAACTCACATCATATGACTTAAGACTGCTATAGTACATAGATAACAACATAATAATATGACTTAAGACTGCTATGTACATAGATAAAACATAATAATATGACTTAAGACTGCTAGTACTAATAACATAATAATATGACTTAAGCACGATTGTACATAGTATAACAACATAATAATATGACTTAAGATACTATGTACTTCAGATAACCCAAAATAATAATATGACGTATATCTAGACTGCTAAGTACCATAGATAACATTAATAATATGACTTAAACTGCTTGTACATAGATACAACAAATATGACCTTAAGACTGCTATTACTTAGATAAACAATAATATATGACTTAAGGACTGCTATGTACATAGATAAAACATATAATATGACTTCAAGACTGCTATGTACATAGATAAACACATAATAATTAGTGTCACCATTAAGGACTGACCTATGTACATAGATACTACATAATAATATCCTTAACGCTCGCTCACTGTCTAGATAACAAAATTAATAATATGACTTAAGACTGATTGTACATAGATAACAATTAATATGATTAAGACGTTTGTACATAGTAAAAAACATATAATATGACTTAAAACTGTATGTACATAATAATAATAATTGACTTAAGCTGCTATGTACTTTGATAAAACATAAAAATATAAATTAAGACTGTTATGTACATAGATAACATAATAATAAATTAATTTGAATGGGTCACAGTTGATCAATCAGCTTAATATAGGGGTTAAGAATAATTTCATATACAAGTTCAAATTGCATGTATCCCACTCGTACATACAATAATTCGTATTTTTACCATAATACTAACACACTGGAAAGAACTGTCCATCACTTCCAATCAAAATGTGCCCTACCCTCGCTTGCACAGGATGTAGGCAACCCCCCCCCCCTTGAATACCTTATCCTCATACTATACCCTTTAAAGGGAAAAGAGTACTATAGAATAGTGTATATCCCGCACACAAAAAAAAAATGGCCAGCTCCCAGTGCAGCACCCCTGGTTCACAATTCACTCACGCATCATTATCCCCCACTCACGCAACATTTTTGTATCCCTTCCAGGGGGGCGACCCGTTTTCACCCCTATTCCCTTCCCCCGCAACCTTTCCAAACTAC
>NC_069446.1:37679757-37704158 GCF_026875155.1 Cherax quadricarinatus | reverse complement strand
TGTTGGCCCCGAAGGTCAAGGGGGCCCCCCCAGCCCCCCCTTCGGAGTCCCGACCCATTCACTGATGGGGCGACTTAAGGTTTTGAAAAAAATTTAGGTAAAGGTTTCAAATTGTTGGGGGGAGGGTGGTGTCAAAATCTGGGTTTGGGGTTCCCGGGAAGGTCGATGTTGAAGGACATGGGTAAGCAAGTTTTTGGAAGCTAGGTGGGGGGGGAGGGGCGGCTTTGTTGGCTCTAGATTGGCGGGGACATATGATAAGGGGAAAGGGGGAGTTTCCCAGGTTAACTTAGGAGACAGGGTTTTGAGGAGGAAATAGTCGAGTGGGTAAATACGTTGTACAAGGGGACGAAATGAGGATACAGATTAATGGGTGTATGGGGGGGGAAATTGCAATGGGTAGGGGCCTTAGACAGGATGCCCCATGTCCCAAATTTTGTTTGCGTGTTTCCAGGACCCCTTTTAATAGAATGGTTGACCGCAGCTTATGTACCCATGTGAGGAAGTGTGGGGGGTGGGAGGGCCTGGCCGGGTTTAATTGGATATGTTGACGACACCACTGTTCTCATCCGTGAAGGGATGTTAATGGGAATTTTTGGAAACGAGGTTGCAATTAATTGGAAGTGCAGGGTTGGGGCGGTTTTAAAAAGTTGAAAGAAGGGGGTGCTTGTTTGGGTTTTTTGGTGTGTTGGGGGGGGAAAAGGATGTTAATTTTGGGGTTAAAATTTTTTTGGGCCCCGGGTCTTTAAAGGGAGTTGTGGTTATTTTTTAAAATAAGGAAGGCAGGTTCGGCCCCGGGGGGGGAAAAGGATAGGTTAAATTGGGGACTGGGCACATAATTCTAAACAGACCCCACCCTAGACCTTTAAGGGTGATAGTCGTGAACATTTATTGTATAGAAAGGGTTTTGGCATGTTGCAGCTGTGTTCCCAATTAAGGACAGCGATTGCGGGGATTCTAAGACGGGTACAAATTTTTTGGGGTTCACGTTGTGATTGGTTACGGAGGGAAGTTGTAATGCTACCTGTAAGTCAGGGTGGGTTGGGGGGTTTATGGATTTGAGACGGAGGGCTAAATGTTGTTTATTAAATGGGAAGTGTTGCGTGAGGGGTGAACGCGGGGGCGTTTGGGAAGGATACACGACAGGCTGGGTATGTGGTATCGAGGAATGGAGTTGAGGGAATGTGAAATAGTTTTGAGGGCTGTGATGTTGGTTAGGGAACTGAGAAAGGTTCGTATAAGGGTTTTGTGTAGGTTACTTGTAGGTAGGTGCGTTGTCCCAGTTGAGGGTTTGTTCCCCATGTATGCGTGGAAGAGTATTTGGTTTAGATTTAGTAAAATGAAGTTAAACCCTCGGGCGCGTGAGGTGATGTTTCGTTTTCTGCATGGGATCCTTCCGTCTCGTGAGATATTACGAAACAGGTTGTAGAGGGTGGGGGGTGTGGTATCTGTGGAGGGGATGAGACAGCGTTCCATGTAGTTTACTTTTGTGAAGGGCTAGAGGAGGTTAGGTGCTGGTTAAGTAGGTTGGTACAGAGGGTGGGGGGCCGTGGGGTGTCGGTTCTGCGTGCTTTAAGTCTAGATATGGGTGGGTTAGACGAGGGTGTCATAAGAGCTTTAGATTATATCATGGTAGATTATATATATATGTCGTGGGTGATGAGGGGGAGAGGGGATAGTGAGGAGAGAAGAAAGGTTCTTGCGGTAACGTTCTATCGTACGATGTGTCGTAACAGAGATTTGTATGGGAGGAGGTGGGATCAGGCTTTCTCAGAGGGGTATAGAATGCTAACGTTAGGGATTCTCGTAAATCTGTGATTGATAATTAGTGAGTGAAGGGGTTTTCATAGGTTGGAGGGAGTCAGGGGGTCACAGCGGGCTCGCCTCCTTTGGGGGGGGGGGGTCGTGAGAGTGTTGTGAATGTGGGTTTGGAATGGTTTCCTGGTTTTCATTGAGACTTTATGGCAGCCAAGTGTGGATGTAGAGCTCAAGGTCTCGTTATGGTAGATATAACACTTTTCAGAATGTAGGTATAATATAGTATATTTTTTTATGTATAATTTTGATGTGTATCAGTCTTGTATAACATGATTCTTGAGTAATAAGTTATGTGTGACATGAAGTGTGTTTTAGTTTGTATTTATGTTACGTGCTGGGTTTTTGCATGATGAGATATACTTATATACTGTTTTGATTTGTGCATACAGTGCATCTGATTAATGTGATTTTTGTGAAAATTTTGTGTGTACGTGTGTGTGTGTGTGTGTGTGTGTGTGTGTGTGTGTGTGTGTGTGTGGGTGTGTAAATATATATCCCTTTCTAATGTATTGAGCCTTTGTCATGGGTCAGACGTTATGTAATACTTTATATATGTATGATTCGATTCTTTTTAAAGTTTATAATTATGGTCTGTACCCTGATACCGGTTTGGTGTCAATGCTAAGTTCTTGATGTTAAGTTTTAGTCTGTATGGTATACAGACATATCTAGACAGTTTAGTCTGTATGGTATACAGACATATCTAGACAGTTTAGTCTGTATGGTATACAGACATATCTAGACAGTTTAGTCTGTATGGTATACAGACATATCTAGACAGTTTAGTCTGTATGGTATACAGACATATCTAGACAGTTTAGTCTGTATGGTATACAGACATATCTAGACAGTTTAGTGACGTAGTCCATTTGTGTCTGAGATTATGTATATGGGTTTATTGTAACAGTATAGCGCTTCAGTGATTGTGTTCTACGCTGTATTCTTTTTCTGTATATTCGTATGTTGGTATATGTAAAGCTGTGTTGTTAGGGATAAGTATGTAGATGTTCTAGTAAGATTATGATGTTAGGTTTTGGGTTTTTGATTAATGCGAAGGATGGAATTTAACTGACATAACTTCTCTGTATATTTTATGTTCAAGTGTATTGAGCCTTTGTCAGAGGTCATGTTATATGTACAATTTATATATATGTAAGGTTTTGCATCAATGAATGTGTATATATGTCAATTCATGACCCTGTGACATGTAATTTTTTTAGCTATATTCTTGCCATAAGTTGTTGTTGTATGTTTGGCAGCAATATCTTGCCAGCATGTAGGTGCAATCTGTTTGTCAGTTAATTTGATTGGGATCCAGACTGTTCCTTTATTTTTATGTTAAACTGTATTGGTTTTAAATAAAATATAAAAAAAAAAGTTGTACTCACCTAGTTGAGGTTGCAGGGGTCGATTCCAAGCTCCTGGCCCAGCCTCTTCACTGGTCGCTACTAGGTCACTCTCCCTGAATCGTGAGCTTTATCATACCTCTGCTTAAAGCTATGTATGGATCCTGCCTCCACTACATCGCTTCCCAGACTATTCCACTTCCTGACTACTCTGTGTGTATGTGTGTGTGTGTGTGTGTGTGTGTGTGTGTGTGTGTGTGTGTGTGTGTGTGTGTGTGTGTGTGTGTGTGTGTATGTCGTGCCGAATAGGTAAAATTGGTCAATTAGCAAGAACTCATTTTGAAATTAAGACCTTTCTAAAATTTTCTCGTGTATGTTTAAAGATATAATATTTTTTTCGTTTATGGTAATGTAAAAGTTAATAATATTATACAAAAAGATCCTTAGAAAACTTACATATTCTTATTATTACAAGCGCAATTTAACATATTTTAGATAAGTTTACAATGATTTAATAATAAACAAAAACAATGAAATATATTTTTTTTGTTAGGTTTAGAATGATTTTTGTGAAATTATTGCATACACAAATTTTAGCTTCCCTTATTCGGCAAGAAGAGTTTTGCTATTTAAGCCAATATCGCAAGTTCTACCTATTCGTCACGACATATATATATATATATATATATATATATATATATACTATATATATATATATATATATATATATATATATATATATATATATATATATATATATGCAAAACAACCATGAGGGATTTGTAGATGAATGGTTCAGAGAACCGACATGTGTGATAAATTAGACACATGTGCAAACTCTTGGGTATCTTTATTGAGGAAACGTTTCGCCACACAGTGCTTCATCAGTCCATACGTAGGAGAAACTTGAAGAACAGGAGGGGAGTTGAAAGATAGCTCTAGGCCTTTCGTGTTGCAATCAACACATCATCAGGAACTTGCACTGATGCAGGAAAAGGATAAAATCCAAGCAAACACGTTCAGAGTGAGCGTTTTTGTTGGAATGAGGGAGGAGGGAAGGAGAAAATAAGAGCAAAAGGGTGCCACTTTTACCAGTGCCTGGTCCCGGAAGGTTGACCATTTTTTAAGGAATTTAAGACCGCCATCCCATAAGCACTGATACTATCACGGCAGCATGAGGGGCCCATAAATCTTCCCTATGAGGATAGACTGAGGGCCCTGAATCTGCACTCTCTCAAAAAGGTGTAAAATTTGGGGGGATATGATCGAGGTGTATAAATGGAAAACAGGAATAAAAAAGGGGGGATGTAAATAGCGTGCTGAAAATTTTCAGCCAAGACAGGACTCGCAGCAATGGTTTCAAGTTGGAAAATTCAGATTCAGGAAGGAATAGGAAAGCACTGGTTTGGTAATAGAGTTTGTGGATGAGTGGAACAAACTCCGAGTACAGTTATCCAGGCTAAAACGTTATGTATTTTTTAAAAATAGGTTAGATAAATACATGAGTTGGTTGGGTGGGTGTGATTTGGGAAACTTGACTAGCTTGTGCTGCTGGGTCTGGTGCCGTGCTCCTTCCTTGAGTGGAGGTGACCAGACTGGGTGGGTCATTGGGCTAATCCGGGTGGGGACATGGACCTGCTCCGCAGGGCCCAGTAGGCCTGTTCAGTATTCCTTCTGTATGTTCTTATGTTCTTATAAAAGTGACAGACACTCATCAATATGACGTAAAAGGCTTAATATTTTAAATATTGATATCTGGCAAATGTCTGGTATTTTCCATACCATATAAAACGGTTCACGGTGACTCATATAAAGATTTAAAGGGAACTCATTGATAGGGGGAGACATATGAAATTTACCCACAGGTATAATGGCCATAGTTAGGTCATAAATTGAGATACTCCTTAATTGAAGAGGTGGAGCTGCCCGCCACAGGGAGACCCAGAAGACCCCCCAAATATAAACACCTTCCCCCTTGCTATAACTTCATCCCCAAAAGGGTGGGAGACCCTTGGAGCATGGGCAAGTGTTCTCTAAAATTCTCGAGGAGCTTGGTGAAAACCTCAGAGAGGAATCCAGAGGGGAAATGCGTGCAGCAATTTTGGGCACGCGGCCCACCGCCGGGAGCTGGACGAAGTATTCGAGTGTAGCTCGATTTTTTATTATGTGTTTTATCCGTTGTATATTTCAGTTATTTTGTCAAGATTTTCATGTATTTTGTTTTAAAATAAATAAAGGATCTATAAAATATAGGAGGCATAGGAGAAAAAAATTTCAAACAGCTTGGGGAAAAACTGATTTTTCCCCTAAAGCAATTTTTATTTTTTTCTTGAGATGAGGGCCCCCAGGACTTTTGAAAGGTGGTACCTCCCTACTTCGTCTCTCGCCCTGGGGGAGGGGACGCTTCATGGTTCTCTTGCACTCCACCTGGTGAGGAAAACTAGTATTAGCCCAAGATGGGGACCGATGCCCGACGCAAAAATACAGTTGCATTCAGGGGTTGGGGATCTTTAAGCAACGACAATGAACGTTCTCCTCCCAAGCATTTAGGGACTGTTAGGGACCCCCCAAAGGCTGTATGGGGGGCATTAAAGGAATTTTCAGGGGTCTTCGGAAGTTATGAGGGTGACTTCATCTCCCTCGTAGATGAATTTCAAACGACGGATGAGCATCAATTGGGCAGGGGAATATGTTTTGCTTTATGTGTCTAAGTTTTTTATTGGGTGAAGGTAAGGAATGTACCTTTTGAGGCAAAGCATCAGTTACAAAAAGTGTTCAGTGGTTATGGAACTTTTACACCGACACAGGGAAGTGGGGGGGAGGGCCCCCTTTTAGGGGATCCCGGGAAAAGGTTGACCTAAAAATGCCCCTGAGGAGCCCCGATCCATCAAGTTACATTCGTAACCATAAACACGGGTTTTTGTACAATGCGGGGAGAGGAAGACGTCCCGTTTATGTGACTTTTTGAGCAATGGTGCACAACCCCCAGGAGACAGGAGCCTGGGGCTAGGAGCAACCTCTGGGGAAACGCCATTGAAGCCACGGATGTTATGAGGGGTGAAGTGGAAACCCGGGGTACAGGCCTAGGAGTGGGGGTCGACAGGCGAGGTTTTTTGAGACGTGTGTTACACTCCATAAAAAGGGGGGGGGGGGGAATATCGCCGTCAGACAGGCCTTAGATAATGCGAGTCACTCAGGACGGGATTTTGGGGGTGTGCTAAAGGGGTTTTTTTTGGAAAGATGGGGAGAGGGTGGGAAAGTGAGTAGGTCAGGTAAAACAAGGTGATGGATAAACAGAAGCAGGGAAGGAAGACTTGAGTGAGGTTAAAAAGGAGAGAAATGGGGTGGGGGAGGTCCATCAAGAAATGTGGTTGCAAAGAAATGTTGTAGAGGGTAGCCCCGCAAGGGAATCAGCGGGGGCCTCAGACTGGACGGGGTCCTCACACCAGGCAGGGGCGGAAAAAGATGGGGGCAGCGTGGTTGCAAAGGCAAGTCAGGGAGGGGGGGGGGGGGGGGCAATGGGAACTGGGGGGAAAGGGGACAGGGGGGGGTTTGGGGCGGAACAAGGGTTGTAGAGAGAACCGAGACTATGAAGGGGGACCAATAAGCCTCAGCGGACGGGGGTAAGCCCCATTTTTGTAAAATCAGGTGTGTAATTTCAATGAAAACGGTTTTAAAAAACGAGGTCAAGAGGGTATGGTTTTAGGGGGGTTTTGGGAGATTTAGTATTGATGTCTTTTTTTTGCAGGACAAACATAGGTTAGGATGTGATTGTTGTTGAAAGGTTTAAAGGGGTTGTTTAATTGATGTTTTTGGGTTTTGAAAGGAGTTGGCTTGGGGGAAAAAGGGAACCCACCCTTTGCGATCCTGGGTTGGGGGGGGGGGGGGGGTGGGGGTTGTCGGGTGGATGGGTTTTGGGGGGCCAGGGGGTTTTAGTTTTGTAGGTGTGTACACCCAGCAAACTAGTAACCTAGATAAAGGTGGATTTTGTACGCGAGGTTCTGGTATATCACTTGAGGGGTTTTCCCTGTTTTTTACGGTGATTGGGGGGTTTTGGAATTGGGTTTCTTGGGGGGGGTGATGGGTTTCCCAGGGGGGGGGTTTTTTTGGGGGGTTTCTGCGGGATGTTTTGCGAGATTTGGAGTTAGATTGGGGGGAGTGGGGGATAGGGAGGGGGAGCACATTTTTATTCGTAGGGGTAGGGGCAGGGGTTAGATGGATTTAGTTAGGCAGGGATAGGTGGGGGAAGGGTGGGGACTTCGATTGGGTTTTTCTGTCTCGTGCTGTTAAGCGATTTGAGGAAAGGGGCATAGTGGGGGTTTTTGCGGTTTTGGAAATTTAAATGTAGGCACTTGGGGAAGGGGTCCCCCACGGGGTTTGAAGATTGGGGGAAAATCCTTGTCGGAGACTAGGAAAGGGAAAAGGGGTTTTGCTGGATTGGTGGGAAATGGGGGCTAAGTTGAAATTGGAAATTTTTTAAAGTAGGGGGAAAGGGATGGTAGGTGGAGCTAGGGCCAAAAAATTATCTTGGGGGGTCAGTTAAATACTGTTATGCAGGGGAAAGTGTGGGGGGGATGGGGATAGGGAAACGTTTGCGAAATAGGTTGGCGGAAATTACAATGAAAAATTTGAGGCAATTCATTAGGGCGGGGTTGGAGGATTTTTTTAAGGGGGGAGATGGCCAGGGGTTTGTATTAAGGAGGTTTTAAAGGGAAAACGGCGGGCGAAGACCCCCTTGCGTATTTTGTGGCAGTACAGGGGGGGGGGCTTTGAGGGGGGTTCAAGGTATCCAAAGGGAAAAATTTTAGTTTTATGCGATTTTTGGTTTAGGGGGGAAGTAGGGGGGTTGGGCGGGGGAGTGGGGAGGAGGGTTTGGGTGAAGGGTTTAATAGGGTTTAAGTGAGCGGGGACAGTGACGAATCGAGGGTATATTAATGTAGAGGGGGGGGAGGGGGCAGTTTTTGGGGGTTTTTGCCGGGGTAAAACCCGGGCATAGCGAAACCCAAACGATTTTTATGGTATATTGGGGGAGTGTACGCTTGTCTGGGGGGGTTTTGAATTGTTGTTAAGTATGGGAGGATGGGGAAAATCACAAAAAACGGGTGTCACGGTTTTAGTGCCCAAAAAAAGGGAATGCCGTTTTTTTAATGATTACCTCGATTACTTTAAAATGTGCTCGGTTTTAAAAATTTTGCAAAGGTTTTTGGGCAACAGAAGGGGAAAGGGTTTTGGGGTTTTTAGTGTTACATGGGGGACATTTGGGAAATTCCAAAGAAGGATGAGGATGACAGGTTTGGATTAGGATTTTCTAGAGAGTTTTACGGGGGGGGGAATTACTGGTTTTAATTTGGGGTGAATGCTTTGATTGCGTGGCAGAGATTTCTTTGGGGTTTGCTTAGAGAGGTTGGGTTTTAGGAGGGGGTAGTGAGGGGGGTGAACACCCTGATGATGGGGCAGAGGTGGGGTACAGGTTAATGGAGGTTGGGGGAAAGTTTTTTACAAAGAGAGTTTGAGACAGGGGGTCCGATGTCACAGCTGCTCTTTGGGGGTGTGCAGAAACCTTTTTATGAGTTGTTAAGGGGAATGAAAAAGTCAGGAGATGGAAGGCGGGGGAAAAGGGGGCTTTGTTGGGTATGTGGAAGTACATTTTTGCTAAGGGGGGAAGGGGATTAAAGGGGGGGTAGGTGATTTAGATTTTGGTTTGAATACCGGGAAAGAGAGTTAATACGGGGAAATCAAGGTTTCTAAGGTCGGTTTGGGTAGGGGGGGCCCTTTGGGATAGGGGTTTGGGATGGGCATGGTTGACAAAATCAAGGGATGTGGGATAGGATTTGGGGGAAAGGGGGCAGGCTCGAAGGGGAAAATTTGGGAAATCTGTCACGGGGTAAGGGTTTTTAAATAGACTAGGAGGGTTTTAAGTGCAGGGGGACTTTGCTTTACTCAGGGTTGGGGGGTAAATTCACTTGTTTTACAAGGGAGGGGGGTGGCAGAGGTTTTTCCCTTTGAGGTACAATTTAAAAAGGAGGAAAGGGGGCGAAGTTTGTGGGGGATTTGGGAGGGGATGGTTAGTAAAGGGGGTATTATACGGATTTCGGAAAGGGGGGTTAGGTTTGTTGCCTTTTGGGGCTGAGATAAGGGGTGTTTTTATCAAATGGGGGTATATGAGGGAAGGGGGGGTGAGGGGCGCTAAAGTGGAAGATTTTTGGAGGAGGCACGTAAAAGGTGGGGGAAAAAATTGAGGGTTTGTGAAGATATTTTGTTTTTATTGACAGTGCAAAAGGTGTAAAAAATCAAAATAAACGGTTTGGGGAGGGGAGTGAAAGGTCAAGGAAAATGCAAGGGGGTTTCCGTGTTCCAACGTAAAGATTGGGGGGGTTTTTTGGAAAAATTTTAGTAAGTTCGGATACCGGCTAGATAAGGGGAATTTGTAATAGGTTTTTTTATGGGGATTTTGGCTTCAAGGGAAGTGTTTCGTAGTATGGGGTTTTGGAAGGGCTTTTTCAGTTTTGTGGGATTTGAAAACGGCGTTTTATGTGGGCTTTTTTTGTATTCCTTGGGGGGGGTGAGATCATGGATGGGGTTGGGGGTTTCAGACTGTTGGGGGGGGGGGGGGCGTTTGCCGCTTTTAAAGGGGTTTACTACGGGTAAGGGGGTTTCCCAATTTGGGGGGCTTAATGTATATCTAGGGATTTTTCTGGGCATTTATGGGGGAAAGAGGGGGTTAAGGGTGTATGAGGATAAAGCGTTGGCGGGGAATTTTATAGGACGAAATGTAGGAATAAATTGGTTTTTTGGGGCGTCTTGGGAAAAAAGTTTCCCGGGAAGGTTATAGGGAACTCCTGTGGGTTCCCCTTTGGGGGGGGTCCCTGAGGATGGACAAAGGTGGTCTCCTTTTGGGGGGAGTAAAGGGGGGGGGGTTTTTGGTTTACTGGAAGTGTAGTGGTAAAGGAAGGAGTGGAATTAGGTTATGGACGCCTTGTTTACGAGAAGTTTGTATAGTGGTATATGTGGTTTCCAGGGGTTTCATTTCTAACCGTGGTTTTTGTTCACTGGGTTTAAAATTTCCCTTTAAAACCAGGGGTACCCACCCTTTGGAAAACTCGTTTTTAAATAAATTTGATTGGCACTTTTTACAACACAAAAATTTTTTTGAGATACGTGTCAGTTCTTTTTGGGGTGGGAATTACAGCAGCCTTTTTCTTTAACTTCCCAGTTTTTTTTTTTGTTCGGGTTCTTTAAATAAAACAAATATTGTACCCTATGTGGGAAATGGTGTATTATCTTGCATTTTTATGTGAACTTATATTGCAAGGTTTTGAAAAGTTTTGTAATTCATGGTTTACTTATATTTTATATCATTCGGTTGGGGTAATTCTTCTACTTTTTACGTGTGGGGTATAGAATGTAAAAGTTTCATATTGTTTTAGTCTTAAATTTTTTGGGTTTTTTTCTTGTCGCACTTTTCCCAAATTTTGGTTTTTATGGGTCAGGGGGATGACCTTTTATTAGGATAATTCAAAAGTATGTTATTTTGAACGGGGGACTTACTCGGGGGGGGGGGGGGGTAGAAGTGTCACTGTGTTGCACTGGCAATAATGTTATTATAAAAGGAGGGTTTATAGGTTTGTATAGGGTTTGGGGGTTATGTATATGGGTTGTTTGGCCTTGATTAGGGTTTTTAAAAAATGTACGGGTTTTGTGTACTAGAGGTTTTGTAATATCTAGTATGGTTTTTAATTTTATACTATAATCATTATTGTATTTGCTCTGTTTATAAAATTCTGTATTGTAAGGATGTGGAAGGTTGGGTTTTCAATATTGTGGTGTATGTGTTAGGTATGATGCTCCTGTTTAGCCAAGTACTTGTGACATGCAAGTAAACTATATGTATTTTTTCTGTATACCGATCTGAGTTGTATATTAATTTAATTTATATATATGTATGTGTGTGTGTGTTGTTTATGTATATATATATGTATGTGTATGTATGTATTGTCATCAATACTAAGTACTTCTATAAAGTTACTGTGGATGTGGTTAGGGTTATTGACTAGTTTGTAATGTTGGTGTTTAATTTCATGTTCTGGGAGGTATGAAGTTCACTGTATGTACCATTTATTTTATATTTCACCGTGGTTTGTTTTGTAAGTCATACAATGTATTATGTATAAGCAGTTATTTAAATAAAATATAAAAAAAAAACCTCCCTATATATATATATATATATATAATATATATAATATATATATATATATATATATATATATATATATATATTTATATATATATATATATATATATGTCGTGCCGAATAGGCAGAACTTGCGATCTTGGCTTAAATAGCAACGCTCAACTTGCCATATAGGACAAGTGAAATTTTGTGTATGCAATAATTTCGCCAAAATCAGTCTGAACCTAACGAAAAAAATATATTTCACTGTTTTTGTTTAGTATTAAATTATTATAAACAAATCTAAAATATATTCAGTTGGGTTAGGCTAAAATAAATTGCGCTTGTTATAATAAGATTAGGTAAGTTTTCTAAGTTCCTTTTGGTACAAAATTATAAATTTTTACATCAACATTAATGAAAAAAATATATCTTTAAACGTATAAGAGAAAATTTCAGAATGGACTTAATTTTAAATGAGTTCTTCCTAATTGACCAGCTTTACATATTCGGCACGACATATATATATATATATATATATATATATATATATATATATTATATATATATATATAATATATTATATATATATATATATATATATATATGTATATATATATATATTATTATATATTTATATATATATATATATATTATATATATATATATATATATATATATAATATATATTAATATATAATGTATTATATAGGTGTTGAAAATGATGGACCCAATTTCAAAGCAGTATATACAGCAACTGGGTTCATCACTTTCAAACACCCTGTATAATGTGTGTGTGTGTGTGTGTGTGTGTGTGTGTGTGTGTGTGTTGTGTGTGTGTGCATACGTTCACTTATTAACGCATGCATATATTTTATAATTTTTTTTTTTTTTTTTTTTTTTTTTTTTTTTTTTTATATTTTATTTTAAACATGACATTACAAAATATAATATGTAAAACTCATTTAAGTCTATAAATTAACACAATCCTCCCTACAGCTAATGTTACACACCACGCTTACAACTCCGTGTGGGTACACCCCCCCCCTCCCTGCTCCCTCATCCTATCACTTAACCCAAACCTGTTGGAGCTACTCAACAGAATTACATGATATGAACAACACTTTTATATACACATCCCTCGAAATGGTACTTAATGATCGACTACAGACCATGCAATGCATTGCACTGAACATATTATACAGACATATTACCCCCCCCTAGTGGTTATCCAACCACCCCACTAGTTACAACCTAAACATACTATAAACAATGAATGTTGCCTAATCTAAAGTCACACAGCAATGATCCAAACATTTAATTTATGTAATTGTCCTAATGGTTCAGTTACATAACAATATGTATTACACAACAATGGTGATTAGAAAAGTCACAAGGACATACAAAAATTACTAAAAAAACCATAAGAATAAACTTAGTCTCAAAATCCAACACATATAAGCCTTTACACATTTAAACATGCAATTCCAGTGTTAAAACAATCACACAGCTTCAACTATGACATTCAAGCTCTATACAGCTTATATGGACATTACATAGTGCTATTGACAACAGTACAATACAACATAAAATATAACCATGACACAAGTAACACATAAAGACTGTGCCTAGCACGCACCCAACCACAAAACCCTATAACACCACTGTTGCCCAACTTTATTTACACTATCTGACGTGCATTAACCTCTTTACTCTCAAAACAAAACTGAAAATTGCAGAACACCAGTGACGAACAATAATGCACAGACATTAATACAAACATATCACATCATATCTCTGGACACCGTGCATGATCACAGCATCAACACTATGCAGTGCAAGGCACCTAGAAAACAAGTTGGAGCAAACACATGCAATTATTATAGCAAATCTCCAAATTACAGTGTCATTACCGTAAATCAATATTACCACACACAATATGTATAATAAGTATAAAGTCCTGTCACACAAAAACTGGCCAGCTCCACAGGTGCTAGCACCGTGGTCCACATATTATTCACTCATGCATCACTCATCCAACACTCTCGCAAAACTTTTGTTATCCATTACCAGGGAGGCAACCCTGTTTTCACCCCTGACTTCCGACCCCAGCAACACTTTCCAATCATACCCTCCCCTACCCTCGTATATTACAAGTCTAATAAAACCTGTAAACGTAAGTTGCCTATATCCCTCTGAAAAATCCTTCACCCACCTCCTCCATAAATTTCCTTATTTCTACATACCGTTTTATAGATCGTTAACGCTAACACCCTCCTCTTCACCTCAGTAACCTGTTTGCCCCGCAATCCCCACACTATATAGATATAATCTGCCATAATGTATCCACAGCTTGATTACACGTTCCTCCCAACCCCCCACGTCGAGACTTAATGCTCTCAATACAGAATTCCTTTACCTCCTATCCTATTTATCACCTATTAACCACCCTTGACACTCCTCAGTCCATCACAAAAATATACTACATGAAAAGCCGACTCCTCCCCACCACATATCCCACACTCCCCCCGTCAACGACTCGTCTATCCCGTAGAAACCACACCCGACGGTAAAATGCCGTGCAGAAAACGATACATTACATCCCGAACACGAGGTTGCAACCTCATCCTACTCAACCTATTCCATATACTTCCCCATGCATACATGGGGAAAATTCCCTCTACAGGCGCTACAAACCCTCCCGGCTAACAATCTACACACCTACCTATTTTAACCTTTGCTGGCTCTCGATCCCACGCCAGAGCCCTCAACACAGTTTTCACACTCATGCAACTCAACTCCTGTATACATCCGTTGCAATCTGTTATGGATCCTGGCCAACCCCCCCCCACCCACACTTTCCCTCATCACCTCCCTTTTAATGAAGACACATTTGACCTCCGCTTTAAGTCCAGCATCCCAGCCCCCCCTTACTTACAGGTAACATTACCACATCTCTCTTAATCCAATCACAGCTCGAACCCCACAAGAATTTAAAAACCTTCCTAAGTATGTTCGTTATAGCTGGCCCAGTTAATGGGAACACGGCTGCCACGTGCCATACTTTGCTATACAGTAAGATATTAACAACAATGGCACGCTGCACAAGGGTCAAATGATAAGGTCGCAATGCACCCAAGCGTCCCTGAATCCTTTCTACCATCCTAAGCGAGTTTTCCATGCGTGCCACAGGTAGATCGTCTGCTATAATAAGACCACAGATTTTTAACGAATTCACCTGCTTCCTCACAACTGCACTACCCCAATCAACCCTACCCGCCCAAGCTCCTAACCCCATGACCATGGATTTATCTGAATTTACCCTCATACCAGTTGCCCCTGCGAACATTTGTACTACCCCGTCTAATGTGTCCATTGACATCCCCTCCCTGATCAGAACAGTTGTATCATCCACATACCCAATTATCACTGGCCAAACCCTCGCAACCTCACACCCTGGTCCCTCTACGTGACACATACGCTGCTCCATCAATCTATAAAAGGGGTCCTGTACGCATTGCAAACAATAATTGTGACATAGGACACCCTGCCTAAGTCCCTACCCATTACAATCTTCCCACCCAATCGACCATTAATCTGTACCTCGCCATTGCACCTCCATACAACGCCTCAACCCAGCCCACTATTTCTTCCCAAACCCCTGACCCTGAGGATGGCTTTCAATGCTTTCCGATCCACTCTATCATATGCCCTTGCCAATCGAGCGCCACCAAACCTCCCTCCCTCCCCCCCCTTTTGCCTCCACGAAATCCCTAAGTAACCCATGCCCTCCACCATAGACCTCCCTGGCAAACCAAACTGAGTTTTTGATACTACCCGCCCTACCACACACTTGACCGATTTCCCAAAATCTTCGCAAACAATTTATAATCTGCGCATAACAACGAGATCGCCCGGTAATCCCGAAGCGTATGCTGCCCCTTACCCTTTCGGTACCAATACAACGACAGCCGTTGCCTGCTTCTCACCCAGCTCACCTCTCTCCTTCATGCAATTTAATAACCTAACCAGAAAATGCCTCAATAGTTCCCATGCTGCTGATAAAACTCTACCGGGAGTCCATCAATTCCCGGTGCTTTGCCCTTTCGCATTCCACTTAAAGCCCTCCATATTTCCACTCAGTTATTTCGCACCCAGTGCTTCCCTATCACTGTTACGCAACTGACATACCACATCCACACACCTGTTCTAAAAACCCCATCCTCTACCCCTTCTCGTTGCCAGTACTTCTCATACCACTTGTCAGCAAACGCCCCCATTCCTTCCGTAGCTTGTATGACCTGCCCCTCCCTGTACCCTCCTATCGATTCATGAACCTCCAACCATGGAATAGTCATTGCCTGCTGTCTTTGTTTCTGCCTACGCAATACGCACGATGAAGGTCTATCGCCCCATAACACCTCTTCCACCCCCGCCTGTACCCGCACCGCTTGGAACCTCTCATCCTGTACCTCACGCAGCCTCCCTTTAATTGCCATAATTTCATCCATTGGATAAGTGCCCGCCACCGCCCCCTCGCATAACAACCCCGTAATCTATCCTCCAAATAGTTAGCAAGCCCATATTTTAAAGAATTGATACGTTTCCCTTCCTTTACGTAATATTGCTTAATCCGTTCTTTAGCCACACCATCCCACCACATCCTCTACCCCTTTTATCTCTGCACGTAACCCCTCCCACAGCGTTGCAAATCCCTCTATCCCCTCCTCATCACCTAACACACTTGTATTAATTTCCAATATCCCCTAGATATTACCTGCTAGTGACTCCACGCCACCTCTGCTACAACGCGCCGATGATCCGAATAAGCTACTTCTATTGTACGGAAAAATGTCAACCCAACCCCTTGAGATATATACAGCCTATCCAACCTAGCAGCGTAAACCCCCTCTTACAAAAGTGTGCTCTACCTCCCACGCCCCTCCTCCAACCGCATCCCGCAACTGAATATCCCTCAAAAGATCTCGCAAGGCCGCCGACACGTGCCCCGCCCCTTTTGGTTCCACGTCAGCCCTCCTAATAACGCAGTTCCAGTCGCCACCAACGATGGCCACTGCAGGTAAACCACGTAAGAAGAAAACTAGTTCTTCACACAAAATCCTTTTACCCTCACATCATTTTCCGCTGGTGCATACACACATACAAAAGATACCCGCTGTCCCATCCACCACCCATCCACGCGCAATACTCTTCCCCCTCCTCCCCCCTCACTTCTTAGTAACACAAATGGGCTTGCCTCCCTGATCAATATACCCACACCACCTTTCAGACGTGCAGATGGCAGAGTCATGACCTGAAACCCCTCCACCTCGAGCACTCTTCCCTCCTTGAAATTGTGTTCTTGCAGGAACACTACATCCACCCTATATTTATACAGAAACATTCGAAACCATTCCTTCTTCACACTATTACACAGTCCATTTACGTTCACAGTCATACACCTAAGGCCTCTTTTAGTTTCCAACCCTTCCTCCTCTCTTCATTCATCCCAGGGCCTCCTGCCCCAGAGCCAGCACAAGGCTTCACACCATCAACCCCTCCCCCTTTTTTGCGATGCCTCTTATCGTGACTGCTTCGACATTGCTCTTCCTTCCTCCCAGACCTCTGCGCCGGCGTCAGGACATCATCTGAGTCTGACGCCGCTGCTCTCTTCCTCGTGATGCCCTCTACATCCATGTTATCTTCTGAGGTTCCCTCACGATGAACCTCAACCTCCACCACGCCCCGTTCCACAGCACACGGCGACAACTCTCTCTTATTAGTTGGCCCGTCAACCCTGCTATGTTTTTTATCCTTACATTCCTCTACAGGCACCGCCGTGTCTCTCACCAGCTCAGGAACAACATCCTCTGCAGGCGGTGTCAATGTCCTTAACACCTCCTGAAGCTCTTCCTCTAGAGCCTGCACCTCCTCCTGCACTTGCACTTCTGCACTTGTCCTTTGTGTAGTAACAGATCCTTTTACATCACAGCTTACCTCACACATGCCATTCTCCTCTTTGGAATCCTCCACCTCTTCACTCCACAAGCGCCCAGGCCCTTGCTTGCGCACTGGGCTCTCAACAGCTATCACGCTGGTAACTGGTGCTTCACCAGTTTGCGCTGGCGCCCTCCTCAGCTTCACGCACTCTGCCGCCATATGGTCGTATGCCCCACATATTCTGCACGTACGTCTCTGTCCGGCATACGATACCATAACTTGCGTCCTGAAGTCCTCCAACACGACGTAAGACGGTATGGGATGTCTCAGAGTCATCTTCAGGGAAAAGGTACCCTCCGGACGTCCCATGTAAGCACCTGCCGTCCACTTGCCCTTTTGTGCCAGATGTACGGTTCCATATGTCTCAAAAACACTCCTTACGTCAGCCTCATCTGCCTCAAATGGGACATTACGTATCTTAACCCACGTAAAGTGGCGAGATACGTCGATCAAACGCACCTTCACAGCTGGAGTAGCGTCAAGACTCACGTCTTGGAACCTCGTCACCAAAGACTCATACACGGACGTGGAATTCAGTTTGACGAAGATTCTATAAGCCCCATTCAGGGCTACACCATACACCTCATCGTCCTGGATGCCATAGGTCTCCCTAATGATTGTCGGGAGTAAGACTTGCACTGAAGAGGGTGAAATCGCCCCACGAAGCAGCTCAATACCAATGGTATTTACGCGCCTCCTCACACTCAGCGCCATGTTGATACAAGGTAGCTCGCCTGAACAGCAGAGGGGTGCAGCGCACAACCTCACTCGACCGTGGTCAGGCAGCGAATGATTTATAATTTATTAGAGTGTTCAGACGGCCTTGCAGTGTTCCTGGTGCAAACATTAAGGTAGAGGGAGATGCACTTGAAATCCGTTCATATCTTCCTCAAATTACACAACAAACGAATATATAAAGTCGGGTTTAAAGCATATGGATTACTCAAGGTGTTTTTAAGTCTGGATGTTGTCTGTTCGCCAGGATTCAGGAGCAAGTTAATACCTAAAATATGAAATAAATTAAACTCTTAATTTTTATATAGTGACAGACATAAACTTATCTTTCTGTTGTCTTACATAATGATATTCATGTGATCTTTGGTGTGTCTGACACACTGTGTCGGGAGTTTACTCTTATTAATCGCGAATCTTCAGTAACAGCTTTGAAGTTGTGGATCTGTTCAGAACCAGTTTCAGAGTTTCCAAATATTTTTCAGGAACAGCTTTGCAGCTATGAATCTGTTCATGTATAGCTTCGAAGCTATACATGAACATTTTCGGAGCTTTAAATCTGTTCAAATACAACTTCGAGGCTTTGAATCTCCTCATGAACAGTTAGGAGCTCTGAATCTCCTCATGAACAGTTAGGAGCTCTGAATCTTCAATAACAGCTTCGGAACTCCTAATCTGTTCAGGAACAATTTAGAGCTCCAAATTTACTCTGGCATATTATTGCTTTAATGTAAATACACAGCCGATGAGTAGATAAATAATACTCATTCACATATGTATAAACCTGGATATCTTTATTGTGGAGACATTTACATAATAATGATACCCAAGTTTTGCAAATGTATGTTATTCATTTATCCAGAAAGATCTTCGGAGCTCCGGATCGAAATATTTCAGACCACCATTTGCTCAGTATGTCCGCGGGACACCAGTCTGCATGACTGTCTTCATGCTCAGCTATTTTACGTAAACAGAATTACGTACGAAGGTGCATCTCGACGATCACCGGAGATATGTTGTATATATCTCAATGTGTATATGTAGTGACAGTGTATTTTTTTGATGGTGTATTTGTGAGAGTGTATTTGTGTTAGATGGTCGTGACACATAACCAACAAACATACAAATAAATGTGTTAGATGGTCGTGACACATAACCAACAAACATACTAATAAATGTGTTAGATGGTCGTGACACATAACCAACAAACATACTAATAAATGTGTTAGATGGTCGTGACACATAACCAACAAACATACTAATAAATGTGTTAGATGGTCGTGACACATAACCAACAAACATACTAATAAATGTGTTAGATGGTCGTGACACATAACCAACAAACATACTAATAAATGTTAGCCACTTTAATTTAGCAACAAAATAGTGTAGATGCATGTTTGATATAAACATCTGTTTATGTAACATTAGATGTTTGTAGATGGAAAAAAGTGTTTGTAGACGAAAATTGATCGTAGACGAAGTGTTTATAAGCGAAATGGATCAAGATGTACTTTATTCCCTTTGTGCTTTTATGTAAGTTCTATAAAGTGTGTTGGATATAAATATATTAAATACTTTGGTGTTTATAATGCATGTCAGGAAACCCGGGAAAAGTCTTCCAAAGGAGTCTTAGTTATGAACCCCCCGCTTTTTGGAGTTTTTGGGGACATCTGGTCGGGGCCCCCGCTGGTTACGGGTTTCACCCCTTTTAAAAAAATTATAGTTGTATTAAAAATAATTTCTTATAAGTACTTAGAGCCAATTTGTTTTTTAAATAAAACCAATTTTTTTTTCTTATTCAAATTTAAGATAACTGCTTTTTTATAAGTTTCCCTTTCCGGGGTTTAATTTTAGAGTTTATTAAATTTGGGTTTATCTTACTAACAGTTTTTAAAAAAAAAACTTCCTTCCAGTTGGTTTAAAATTACACCAAACCGTTTTGTTTTAAACCCCCTTTAATAAATAAAAATTTAAAATTAAATGACGTCATTTTCCCTATTTCACCAAAATTTTTTCTACGGGAAATTTTTTTTTTCCCGTGTACAAGATAAAAAATTTAAATTTTTTATAATATATAATGTAAAAGTTTTTGGGTGTGACGGCGGGGATCTTCATGAGGGCCGCGAGATGTTTTAGACCCAGCGGGAGCACCGGGGCCCCAGCACCACCGGGCCACCTGGGCCCCAGCACCACCCGGGGGCCCCCGGGAAATCACCGGGGACCCAGCCCCACCGGGGCCCCAGCACCACCGGGGCCTCAGCACCCCCTGGGCCCCAGCCCCAAACCGGGGCCTCAGACCCCCGGGGGCCCCAGCCCCCACCCGGGGCCCCAGCACCCCCCGGGGCCCCGCACCCCCGGGGCCCTTTCGCACCCCCCTGGGCCCCCCCCCCACCGGGGCCCCACCCCCGGGGCCCCAAGCACCCCCTGGGCCCACCCCAAAACCTGGGCCCCAGCCCCACCGGGGCCCCCCACCCCCTGCCATCTACCATCATAGAAAGGTGAATTTCATTTTAGTTTTGTGAAGGTAATATAAAACTTTCACCCCTACATGGAAAATAAATGGTAAAAAAATCCCGACAAAATTGGAAAATAAACACTTTTGCAGCAAATGTTTTCCTTTTAATTTGACTCCCGTTTCGCCCCCACAGTGGGTTTTTTTCAAGTCAAAAAACAAAACAAACCGGGGGTGGAAAAACGCGAGTATTTATAGTCATTCAGATTCTGAACCGATTTAAATACTCGCGTTTTTCCCCCCGGGTGTCCGTGTGGGGATTTAAAAAAACCCCCACTGTGGGGGCGAAACGTATTCAAAAAAAGGATCACATTATACTGCAAAATGTGTTTATTTTTCCCGCTCCATCCCTCCTGAAATTATTTACATGACAAAAAACTTTTTGTGTAACTTAATTTTTATGAAAATTTTTCCAAACTGACTTGTGCAAGGTTTGGTTTTTTTTCCGGCCTAGACACAAAATGTTATTTTGGTCGACAGACCAAATGTAATCAAGCCCAAACTACCCAAAAAAGTATTAGAAAAAGAGCTATAAATATGAAAAAAAAGAACTTAAAAAAGAAGGAAAAACTGCAAAAAGGCCTACTGACCCATGCGGAAACATTCCCCTTCCCCCCCGGGGTTTGCCCGATGGGCCCACCCTTTTCCCACCCCCTCAAGGAAGGACACGGGGGACCAGAACCCCGCAACAAAAACTAATCAGGGTCCAACCCACAAACCCCTCCACACCAACTCATTATTTATGTAAACCAAATTTTTTAAAAATACACCCAAAGTTTTAGCCTCAAAAACGTACTCGGGAGTTTGTTCCACTCTCCACCACCCCTATTTTCCAAACCAGGGCTTTCCTATTTTTCCTTTTCCCGAACTGAAATTTTTTTCCCAAATTGAAACCTTTGCGCGATTTTGTTTGGGTGGAAATTTTGGCACGCTTTTTACATCCTCTTTATTTATTTTCCCTTTTTTTCCCTTTAACACCTCGATCTATCCCCCCCAATTCTATGCCCTCATTCGTCTTCGACCACTGGGAAGAGAGGACCTTCTTTAGTCTCCCTACACGCCACCTGGGGGTGAATGTTTGGCCTTTGACCCAAAATTTGGGGGAAACGTACAACAGGGGAAATGAATCTGCTGTATTGAATTTTTCGAGGGAACCCTTTTTAACAGTGCGACATGCTTGTAACCCGTTAAAGGCCCCCATTTGAGAAAGTCTACGGGGGAAAAAAACGATGAATTGTTTGGTGTGGGCCCCAAAAGGAAAAGCAAGGGTTTTTTGAATTTAAAAGCCGGCTTTTTCTCCAGGATTGTGGGGTGAAATTTCCCGGAAAAAGGGGGATGAGTGTTAATTCAGCAGTAAAGGTTGTCTACATGATGTTTCGAAAAATTTCACTTTGGGGAAAGGTGGGGTTTTGTACCATTTGGGGCAACGTCGTATGGCATTCAGGAACCTTTTAGGATTATGGAAAATTTTTACGGCAAAAATGGGGGTGTGGAGGGAAAGGGCCGTTTGAAGGGGTGGGCCCCAGGGGGGCCCCGCCCCCCAAGATATCATTGAGGCGGCCAATACCCCGGGTTTTAACGCTACAAACTATAGGAAAACCCCCGGTTTTTGTCCACTAAACGGGGGAGAGGGAAAAATTTGCCCATAAGGGGATTTTTTAAGAGCACATGGGGGCGCAGTGTCCCGCAGGCAAGCCCCCAGGATGGCGTTACGTGGATGGTGGATCCCGCAACCGTGCAAAGTGGATGTGGTTGGGGGGAGCAGTGGGGGGAAGAGAATCTTGGGTGAGGAGGGGGAAAAAAGGGGGGAAGAGGTGATGGGGACGTTGTTCCCTCCCGGGGGGTTTCAGGGGGACCCCCCATCGCCTAGGGGAAGGGTGAAAATTTTAAAGGGGTCTACCCAGGGGAGGATGGTTTTGGGGCATGCTGCAGGAGCTGGATGAGCCGGTGGGCGGGGAGGACGGGCCCAGAAGTTAAGTTTAGGTGCAGCTGATGGATAAGCAGCAGGGACGGTCGGGATTCGAGGAAAGACAGAGTGGACACGGAAAAGTGGTGGGGGAACCCATCGGGAGGACTCCATGAGGTAATATGGGTGATGAGAGCCACGCAAAGGGACGGGGGGGCCCTTTGGGGACTTTGAAGGTTTTTTAACACCTGGCAAAAAACCTGGGAAAAAAGTCTGGGTAGTTTTGGGGGGGAAAACACCCAGGGGGGGGGGTTCCCGGGGGAACTCGGGGGGGGGAGGGAAAAAGGGGGGGTTGGGGGACGGGTTTAGGAAACATGAAAAAAAAGGGTAGGGGGTACCATAAAAGGCAAATTGAGTAAGCCACAGCGGCATAGGGGTAAGCCCCCTTTTTTGGGGAATTTTCAAGTGTGTACAATAAATGTAAATGGCTTAAATCTGAGGTAAAAAGGGGTTTTGGGTTAAAGGGTTTTTACGAAGGTTTGATGTAGATATTTTTTTTGCGGAGCAAAACCATAGGAGGGTGGAATTGCTTTTGGGGGGGATAACCATGTCTAATGTTTGCAATTAAAAGGGGGTTGGCAGGGGCTGAAAAGGAACCAGCCCATTGCTTTTCAGGGTTGGGAGGAGGGGGAGGGGGGAGGGTGTGGGGGGTAGAGGGGCACTGGGGGGTGGGGAGATATGTTCATTGGAGTTTATTGCCGGCATGCAACAATGTTAGAGTGAAAGTTGATTTTGTTCGGATGTTTTGTGAATTTTTGGGGTCTACCTTCCAAAATTTTTTTGGGGGTGACTGAATGTGGATTAGTATGGGGTGTCTCCCCGAGGGGGGGGGGATTGTCTTGGGTGCGCAAAGGGTGTGTTAAGGGATGAGGATGTCGATGGGTGGGGGGGGGGGAGTATGGGGTGGAGCCACGTTAGGCGGGAAAAATTTAGGCGAGGGTTTGTAGGTTATTAAAAGGGGTAGGTGGGAAGGGTGAACTTTTATGTCGGTTTTTTTTTTGGGTCATAGGGCGGGTTTTATAGTTCTCGGTGGTGGTAATACGTATATATCGGGATTGGAAATTGAAAGTGGGCTATGCAGAGGGGGATGTTGGGTCTTCCTTTGAGAGGTGGACAATTTTTGGGATGGGAGGGTGGTGAGATGGATTTGCTTGACTGGTGGGGGGTGAGGCTAAGTAGGGAAATTTCAGAGTTTTCGGGACGTGGTAGGGGAAAAGGCACGGGGGGCGGTATGGTTTTTCCCAAAAATATTGGAGGGGCAATGAATGCGTTTTACGAGGGGGGGTAGGGAAGTTGGGGAGGGGATGTGGAGGTTTAAGGTGTGGATTTCAGAGTTACATAATGACAGGTTAAAAGCAATTAGAGTTAGGCGGGGTTTGAGGAGGTGTTAAAGGGTGATCAACCGTCAGGGTTCGTTCTGCGAAAATTTTGGGGAAAAGGGAAATGGTGACTACCATACGCACATAGGGTCCTGCAGGGGGGGGGGGTTAGGGAGGGTCAAGGCCTTTTTCACGGACCATTTGTGTTTAGCAGATTATTTGGTTTAGGGGAAAAAGGAGGAGGAACAGAAGGGATGCAATGGAAGTATTTGGGATATGCAGAGTAAAATTGATTTGGACAACAGAAAAAAAAAAGCTGGAGGGAGAAAAATGGGGGAGGTGGAGGAGGCGGTTACGGGGTAGTCAGGGGAAGACGCCGGGCAAGATGGAATACCGAATGATTTTTTTTAAAAAGTTTATTGGAGTGTATTAGGCAGGTTAGTGGAAGTCTTGAATTATATGGGGGCCAGTGGGGGGAAAGGGGAAAAACAGAAACCGGGGGTCGTTGTTTAGTCCCAAAAAAAAGGAAGGGAAAATA
>NC_069446.1:37653177-37679257 GCF_026875155.1 Cherax quadricarinatus | reverse complement strand
GAGCTTTTCACATGCACTTCGCCGAATGACCTTGACAAATTGAGCGCTTCTCTGTGAATTTTAAAAGAAAAAATTAACTTCTTAAGGATTTGCATTATTTTATAACTGGTGTTTATATTAAGTTTCACAGTCGTTCATTTAGAAAGATACACAATGCTGATATACTGGATATCAATCTTGACTACAGGGACCGTGATTCTCAGCCTCCCAGCTACACAGAGGACGCTCGTTCATTATGGATCACCTCCATGTTTAAGACCCCTTCGGTTTTCACTGTTCGAGAGCCTGTGTGAAGAAGCAAACCTTCCCTTCGCACGATCGCCGCCATGCCCACGACCTTAGCGAGTTTCTTCAGCTTCCTTGATCTTCATGGATAACAAATACGAAGATTAATAATTTCTGAAGTGCGAGGGGTTATGAGTGTAAATCAGATGTAGCAGTAGCAGAGACGAACTTCATTCGTGAAGTCCAATAAAAAGTAAGATGATTTATAGCGGTGATATAATTCAGGGGCGAGGAGCTGGAGCTTGACACAAATACCAGACTAGGTGAATAAATATACGGTTTTCATAATTGAATACGGCAGACCAACGTGCTAGGAACGGCAGACCAACAGTGCTGGGAAACGGCAGACCAACAGTGCTAGGAACACCCCCACATTGCATGTGCAAGGCAGGGCCCAAGTATTATAATAATAATTCACAATACTGACACGTAGATGAGTAAGAGACACGTACAACAGTATGGTATCATTACTGATGAAACGTATCGCGTACACGGTAAGATTCAGTTGAAATACAAGGCCCAAGAGCCGGTGCTCAGTCCCCAAAGGCACAACAGAGTCGGCACAGATCTTCAAAACACTAGAAGCTGGGGTGCAATAGCTGGTGCTCAGCTATTGGTAAACTGTCACATACCTGGAAGTGTATTGTAATAGAAATATTCCAGACGGGTGAAAAGCGGGAGGCTCTCAGTTAGAGACCAGTTTGTGATACCAGGTAATGTGACACTCAGTAGCAACACTGAGTGGCTCACACAACTCCAAGTGACTCACGCCCAAGAGGGTGCCTTGATGCGGATGAACTCTTGATCCAAGGAACTTGAGCCAGGACCTCGGTTCGAGTCCCAGTTCAGTTTTCTGTTTATTCATTGACAATCATTCCCTACGAATTACCTTAGTTTTTTATAAGTTAGGGCTTAGGCAAGGGAGAGAAAGGTGGGTGAACCGCACACTGTTGAACCACAAGGGGTCCGTCGAAAAGTGCCACAGAGAACACTCCTACATACACTGGAGAGACGGCTGGGTGCCTGGGGGCGCCCATAGACAGGGCCACTCAGAGGGAGGCCAGGAGGGCCATTTAGCCGGGCCTCAAGCTCAAAGGCTTCCTCACGTTATTTCTTAATTCACAACTTTCATCCACAGCCAAACAAAATATTGAGGTCTTCATCGTCAGTGTTTACTGACGTGACCATCAGGTGGACGACCACCTTCCTAAACCAGAGTTTAAAAAAGCAAATTCAGGGCCTTTGGGACTGAGAAGTAAGAAAAACCTTAATTAATAAAATGGTTGAAATTATGTCCCATTTTTATTTGCTTTATTTTAGTGTATTTTTGTTGTTGTTAAAGTCTCAAGAATCAGATCATAAAGTCGTCATAAAGTTCCTGTCTAGAGTGAGGGTTTGTGATGAATTGTTCCAGCCAAGGTACTGGAACTTTATATGCTTCACTATTAAGTTCTAACAGAGGGAGATGTCTTTATATTGTTCTGTATGTCAAGTCTTCTTCAAAAGTTAAAAAACAAATTACACAAATAACCCCCACATGGGAGAGAGGAGCTTACGACGACGTTTCGGTCCGACTTGGACCAGACACAGTATTGTACCTTTTGGTCCTTGAAAAAAAAAAGGACGTAAAAGCTGCAGCTCAGCTCCCTTGTAAACTCAAATAATTACACAACTCTACACTACCCCTGACTGTCTTCAAGAGGGCGCTGGACAGATACCTTAATTCGGTGCCTGAACAGCCGGGCTGTGGTTCGTACGTTGGACTACGTGCGGACAGCAGTAACAGCCTCGTTGATCAGGCCCTGATCCACCGGGAGGCCTGGTCGTGGACCGGGCTGCGGGGGCGTTGATCCCCGGAATGCCCTCCAGATAGACTCCAGGTAGGTAGACACTTCTAAATTTGCAAGCAGCTGCCCTAAATAAATATAAAAATTCTCTCGGGCGTCCAGCAATTTCTAGAGTCCGGATATTGTATTTTTGGCTCCAGGAAATAAGGTTTGTTTTAAACGAGTTACCGCTCTCTTATTATTATCACCTGGTGGTTCATGGCAAGTCTGGGACCCAATCATTCTCCGCCCACTCTGGGCGACACAGCCAATCACCGCCTGAGTCTTCTGTGACGTCTTAGTGAACTTACTCCCTCTGAGCAGCTCAGCCAATTATATTCCGAATATGCTGTGACGTCATGGAGAACTCGCTCCCCCCTCCCCCAACAAGTAAGGATCTTTTTTTTTTTTTTATATTTTATTTTAAACATGACATTACAAAATATAATATGTAAAACTCATTTAAGTCTATAAATTAACACAATCCTCCCTACAGCTAATGTTACACACCACGCTTACAACTCCGTGTGGGTACACCCCCCCCCCCCTCCCTGCTCCCTCACCCTACACAAAACCCCAAAAACCTGTTGGAGCTACTCAACAGAATTACCATGATATGAACAACACTTTTATATACACATCCCTCGAAATGGTACTTAATGATCGACTACAGACCATGCAATGCATTGCACTGAACATATTATACAGACATATTACCCCCCCCCTAGTGGTTATCCAACCACCCCACTAGTTACAACCTAACATACTATAAACAATGAATGTTGCCTAATCTAAAGTCACACAGCAATGATCCAAACATTAATTTATGTAATTGTCCTAAGGGTTTCCCAGTTACATAACAATATGTATTAAAACAACAATGGTGATATAGAAAAGTCACAAGGACATACAAAATTACAAAACAAAACCATAAGAATAACTTAGTCTCAAAATCCAACACATATAAGCCTTTACACATTTAAACATGAAATTTCCAGTTTTTAAAAAAAATCACACACTTCAACTAGACTTTTCAAGCTCTATACAGCTTATATGGACATTACATAGTGCTATTGACAACAGTACAATACAACATAAAATATAACCATGCAAAAGGGTAACACATAAAGACTGTGCCTAGCACGCACCCAACCACAAAACCCTATAACACCACTGTTGCCCAACTTTATTTACACTATCTGACGTGAAATTAACCTCTTTACTCTCAAAACAAAACTGAAAATTGCAGAACACCAGTGACGAACAATAATGCACAGACATTAAATCAAACATATACATCAATCTCTGGACACCGTGCATGATCACAGCATCAACACTATGCAGTGCAAGGCACCTAGAAACACAAGTTGGAGCAAACAATGCAATTATTATAGCAAATCTCCAAATTACAGTGTCATTACCGTAAATAAAATATTACCACACACAATATGTATAATAAGTATAAAGTCCGGGCCCACAAAAAAACTGGCCAGCTCCACAGTGCTAGCCCGTGGTCCACATATTATTCACTCATGCATCACTCATCCAACACTCTCGCAAAACTTTTGTTATCCATTACCAGGGAGGCAACCCTGTTTTCACCCTGATTTCCCCGACCCCAGAAAACACTTTCCAATCATACCCTCCCCTCCTCGTATATTACAAGTCTAATAAAACCTGTAACGTAAGTTGCCTATATCCCTCTAAAAAAATCCTTCACCCACCTCCTCCCATAAATTTCCTTATTTCTACATACCGTTTTATAGATCGTTAACGCTAACACCCTCCTCTTCACCTCAGTAACCGTTTGCCCCGCAATCCCACACTATATAGATATAATCTGCCATAATGTATCCCACAGCTCTGATTACACGTTCCTCCCAACCCCCCACGTCGAGGACTTAATGCTCTCAATACAAAATTCCCTTTTACCTCCTACCCCTATTTATAAACCCTATTTAACCACCCCTTGACACTCCTCAGTCCAACACAAAAATAACTACATGAAAAGCCGACTCCTCCCCACCACATATCCCACACTCCCCCCCGTCAACGACTCGTCTATCCCGTAGAACCACACCCGACGGTAAAATGCCGTGCAGAAAACGATACATTACACCCCGAACACAAAGGGTTTGCAACCTCATCCTACTCAACCTATTCCATATATTTCCCCCATGCATACATGGGGAAAATTCCCTCTCAGGCGCTACAACCCTCCCGGCTAACAATTCCCACACCTACCTATTTTAACCTTTGCTGGCCTCGATCCCACGCCGAGCCCTCAACACAGTTTCACACTCATGCAACTCACTCCTTTTATCATCCGTTGCAATCTGTTATGGATCCTGGGCCAACCCCCCCCCCACCCACACTTTCCCTCATCACCTCCCTTTTAATGAAGACACATTTGACCCTCCGCTTTAAGTCCAGCAATCCCAGCCCCCCCTTACTTACAGGTAACATTACCACATCTCTCTTAATCCAATCACAGCTCGAACCCCACAAGAATTTAAAAACCTTCCTAAGTATGTTCGTTATAGCTGGCCCAGTTAATGGGAACACGGCTGCCACGTGCCATACTTTGCTATACAGTAAGATATTAACAACAATGGCACGTTTGCACAAGGGTCAAATGATAAGGTCGCAATGCACCCAAGCGTCCCTGAATCCTTTCTACCATCCAAAGGGCGAGTTTTCCATGCGGCCACAGGTAGATCGTCTGCTTTAAATAAGACCACAGTTTTTACGAATTCACCTGCTTCCTCACAAACGGCACATCCCCCAATCAACCCTACCCGCCCAAGCTCCTAACCCCATGCCATGGATTTATCTAAATTTACCCTCAACCAGTTGCCCCTGCGAACATTTGTACTACCCCGTCTAATGTGTCCATTGACATCCCCTCCCTGATCAGAACAGTTGTATCATCCACATACCCAATATCACTGGCCAAACCCTCGCAACCTCACACCCTGGTCCCTCTACGTGACACATACGCTGCTCCATCAATCTATAAAAGGGGTCCTGTACGCATGAAAAACAATAATTGTGACATAGGACACCCCTGCCTAAGTCCCCTACCCATTACAATTTTCCCACCCAATCGACCATTAATCTGTACCCTCGCCATTGCACCTCCATACAACGCCTCAACCCAGCCCACTATTTCTTCCCCAAACCCCTGACCCTGAGGATGGGCTTTCAATGCTTTCCGATCCACTCTATCATATGCCCCTTCCCAATCGAGCGCCCCCAAAAACCTCCCTCCCTCCCCCCCCCTTTTGCTCCACGAAATCCCTAAGAAAACCCATGCCCCTCCACCATAGACCTCCCTGGCAAACCAAACTGAGTTTTTGATACTACCCCGCCCTACCACACATTTGACCCGATTTCCCAAAATCTTCGCAAACAATTTATAATCTGGGGCATAACAACGAGATCGCCCCGGGAATCCCGAAGCGTATGCTGCCCCTTACCCTTCGGACCAATACAACGACAGCCGTTGCCTGCTTCTCACCCAGCTCACCTCTCTCCTTCATGCAATTTAATAACCTAACCAGAAAATGCCTCAATAGTTCCCAATGCTGCTGAAAAACTCTACCGGGAGTCCATCAAATTCCCGGTGCTTTGCCCTTTCGCAATTCCACTTAAAGCCCTCCAATTTCCACTCAGTTATTTCGCCACCCAGTGCTTCCCTATCACTGTTACGCAACTGACATACCACACTCCCACACACCTGTTCTAAAAAACCCCCTCCTCTACCCCTTCTCGTTGCCAGTACTTCTCATACCACTTGTCAGCAAACGCCCCCATTTCCTTTCCCTAGCTTGTATGACCTGCCCCTCCCTGTACCTCCTATCGATTCATGAACCTCCAACCATGGAATAGTCATTGCCTGCTGTCTTTGTTTCTGCCTTTCCAATACGCACGATTTAAGGTCTATCGCCCCCTAACACCTCTTCCCCCCGCCTGTACCCGCACCGCTTGGAACCTCTCATCCTGTACCTCACCAGCCCCCCTTTAATTGCCATAATTTTTATCCCTTGGATAAGTTTCCCGCCACCGCCCCCCTCGCATAACAACCCCGTAATCTATCCTCCAAATAGTTAGCAAGCCCAAAATTTAAAGAATTGATTACGTTCCCTTCCTTTACGTAATTTGCTTAATCCGTTCTTTAGCCCCACCCTCCCACCACATCACCACATCCCCTCTAACCCCTTTTATCTCCACGTAAACCCTCCCCAGCGTTGCAAATCCCTCTATCCCCTCCTCATAAACCCAACACACATTTTATTTAATTTCCAATATCCCCTAGATATACCTGCTAGTGACTCCCACGCCACCTCGCTACAACCGCCCGATGATCCGAATAAGCTATTCTATTGTACGGAAAAATGTCAACCAACCCCTTGAGATATTACAGCCTATCCAACCTAGCAGCGTAACCCCCTCTTTTCAAAAGTGTGCTCTACCTCCCACGCCCCTCCTCCAACCGCATCCCGCAACTGAATATCCCTCAAAAGATCTCGCAAGGGCCCCCGACAGTGCCCGCCCCTTTTGGTTCCACGTCAGCCCTCCTAAAAAACGCAGTTTTCCCGTCGCCACCAAAAGATGGCCACTGCAGGGGAAACCACGTAAGAAGAAAACTAGTTCTTCACATACAAAATCCCTTTTTACCCTCACATCATTTTCCGCTGGTGCATACACACATACAAAAAATACCCGCTGTCCATCCACCACCCATCCACGCGCAATACTCTTCCCCCTCCTCCCCCCCCACTTTTTAGTAACACAAATGGGCTTGCCTCCCTGATCAATATACCCACACCACCTTTCAGACGTGCAGATGGCAAGTCATGACCTGAAAACCCCTCCACCTCGAGCACTCTTCCCTCCTTGAAATTGTGTTCTTTCAGGAACACTACATCCACCCTATATTTATACAGAAACATTCGAAACCATTCCTTCTTCACACTATTACACAGTCCATTTACGTTCACAGTCATACACCTAAGGCCTCTTTATAGTTTCCAACCCTTCCTCCTCTCTTCATTCATCCCAGGGCCTCCTGCCCCAGAGCCAGCACAAGCTTCACACCATTTAACCCCTCCCCTTTTTTGCGATGCCTCTTATCGGACTGCTTCGACATTGCTCTTCCTTCCTCCCAGACCTCTGCGCCGGCGTCAGGACATCATCTGAGTCTGACGCCGCTGCTCTCTTCCTCGTGATGCCCTCTACATCCATGTTATCTTCTGAGGGTTTTCCCCCACGTTTAACCTCAACCTCCACCACGCCCGTTCCACAGCACACGGCGACAACTCTCTCTTATTAGTTTTGGGCCCCTCAACCCTGCTAAGTTTTTTTATCCTTACATTCCTCTACAGGCACCGCCGTGTCCTCACCAGCTCAGGAACAACATCCCTGCAGGCGGTGTCAATGTCCTTAACACCTCCTGAAGCTCTTCCTCTAGAGCCTGCACCTCCTCCTGCACTTGCACTTCTGCACTTGTCCTTTGTGTAGTAACAGATCCTTTTACATCACAGCTTACCCCACACATTTCCATTCTCCTCTTTGGAATCCTCCACCTCTTCACTCCACAAGCCCCCCAGGCCCTTGCTTGCGCACTGGGCTCTCAACAGCTATCACGCTGGTAACTGGTGCTTCACCAGTTTGCGCTGGCGCCCTCCTCAGCTTCACGCACTCTGCCGCCATATGGTCGTATGCCCCACATATTCTGCACGTACGTCTCTGTCCGGCATACGATACCATAACTTGCGTCCTGAAGTCCTCCAACACGACGTAAGACGGTATGGGATGTCTCAGAGTCATCTTCAGGGAAAAGGTACCCTCCGGACGTCCCATGTAAGCACCTGCCGTCCACTTGCCCTTTTGTGCCAGATGTACGGTTCCATATGTCTCAAAAACACTCCTTACGTCAGCCTCATCTGCCTCAAATGGGACATTACGTATCTTAAACCCACGTAAAGTGGGGGAGATACGTCGATCAAAAAGCACCTTCACAGCTGGAGTAGCGTCAAGACTCACGTCTTGGAAAACCCCGTCACCAAAGACTCATACACGGACGTGGAATTCAGGGTTTTACGAAGATTCTATAAGCCCCATTCAGGGGTACACCATAAAACCTCATCGTCCTGGATGCCATAGGTCCCCTAAGATTGTCGGGAGTAAGACTTGCACTGAAGAAAGGGGTGAAATCGCCCCACGAAACAGCTCAATACCAATGGTATTTACGCGCCTCCTCACACTCTCGCGCCATGTTGATACAAGGTAGCTCGCCTGAACAGCAGAGGGGTGCAGCGCACAACCTCACTCGACCGTGGTCAGGCAGCGAATGACAAGTAAGGATCAGTCAGTTTTCCCGAATCGATTGTGACCTATGATGAGTTGAATCCCTCACCGGAAATCAAGGACACCAATGGAAATAAGTCACTTTGATTTTTTTTTGGATTATCCTAGGTAATTTATACTATGTATGATAAATGTACTTATGTGTACCTGTGTCTCAATAAACTTATTTATTATTTACGGTGCCCCGTGGCCTGGTGGCAAAAGTCCTCGCTTTGCACGGTGAGGGTCCGGGGTCGATTCCCGGCGAAGGGGTGGAAACATCGGACGTGTTTCCTTACACCGGTTGTCTATGTTCACACATCAGTAAAATGGGTACCTGGGTGTTAGTCGACTGGTGTGGGTCGCATCCTGGGACAAAACTGACCTAATTTGCCCGAAATGCTCAGCATAACAAGGGGCTTTCTATATAGTAGTATGTCACTGATGTCAGTTAGGCTTGTATACCTTGTACATGTACTTGTAGTAAATAAAGATATTATTATTATTATTATTAACCAATCACCAGACTGCCGTGACGTCATAGTGTGCTCCCCCCCAATGAACAGCTCGACCAATCACCAGACTGCCGTGACGTCATCTAGAGCTGGCAGCTCTTGGCGCATGTTCTAGCAAATTCAGTAAAAAAGAGCACACATATATAGGTGTAAGAGGCAGCCAGAAGCAGTCAGGAGGAGTGAGGTGCAGGATACTCATTACTGCAGTACACCACTGAATACCGAAAGTAAGTGCACTATACACTAATTAAGCGAATTTGTTTGCTAGAAGCAAGTAACTCGCTAAATAACCACTCAGGGGTTCAGTTCTTCGTGAAATACAATACAGAACTTAATATCAGAATGTTTAGTGTATTACAAGTTACCAGTCGGTCATGTTATTAATTTTAAGGGTCTACTGAAATAAGCCAGGAAATCAAAATAATAAATTTTTTTTATCACCTCATCGAGATATGTGGTTATATACATCGAGACATGTATATATCTCATATATACCCAAAGGCGTATAACTCTCACTGTATATACATACGAGTGGTGTATGAATGCATATATACTACGTGTTTAATCTGTTTTAGGGATTAATGTATTCTCGACCGGTGGTGAACAGGTATTAAAGGTCCCTCGTGTATTAATAATAATAATAATATCAGGTCACTTTAATATTGTCTCTGGTAAACTGACTTATTAGAGAGTCATTAAGTTCCTTGGTAATGGGAGGCAATCACGTTTGATCCGAGGAAGTTGAGGGTAACTCCAATTCCTTGGATCAATTTAGAGATTATTTTGAGCAGAGACTCGTGTGTTGATCTCTTGTGTCGCGTCAAACGTTCTTTCTCTTTAGGGAGAGAGGCAATGCCATAATGTTGAAGGGTTCTTGATTTCAGGAACTGGAGCTTCCGTTCCTCTCCTCGGATCAAATCGGAATACCTCCCAGTCCCTAGGTGCCCACATAATAACCATGGTGGGGTTACCTGCTATCAGTTGTTAATAACTAGTAATCAGGGTACTTGTGCGCACTGGAGCGCAGGCGAGAGAGATGTATCATAATTTACACCTGGAAGATCCTGGAGGCACTGGTCCCTAATCTGCACACAGAAATCACTCCCTACGAAAGCAAAAGACTTGGCAGGCGATGTAACATACCCCCAGTGAAAAGTAGGAGCGCCATTAGAGAAAACACAACAAGTGTCCGGGGCCCAAGACTGCTCAACAGCCCCCCACCAGCCATAAGGGGAATTACTAATAGACACCTGGTTGTCTTCAAGAGGGAGCTGGACAGATACCTAAAGTCAGTGCCGGATCAGCCGGGCTGTGGTTCGTACGCTGGACTACGTGTGGCCAGCAGTAACAGCCTCCTTGATCAGGCCCTGATCCACCAGGAGGCCTGGCCATGGACCGGGCCGCGGGGGCGTCGATCCCCGGAATACCCTCCAGGTAGGGTGGTGGTAATGCTTGTGGTAATAGCGGTGGCGATGATGGTGGTGGCGGTGATGGTGGTATCCAGATAGTTCCCTCATCTGTCACAGGGGTCAGGGGTGACCCTTGGCTCACTGGTGAGCCGAGCGAGAACTATTCAAATTCAAATTCAAAGTTTATTCTCTATAAGGATTACAATGCAGTTTACAGAAATTTGGTTATTGTGTGGTTTACATGTAGTAAAATAGTGATTACAGAGTGTACCACTAGAACGCTTAGCATGGCTAGGCATTTCGGGCAGACTTAGTTTTATTCTTAATTGTAAAATATTACAAATTATGAGGTAAGTTGGTATTATGGCTAAGTGACTAAATACTAGTTTGTGAGTTTAGCAATGTAAATCCTTTTGTTTTGGCACAGTCCATAGTTTCAGTATTGGAGTATCACAGGATTCATTATTTTAAGATTGAGATTAATATTTCTGTTTATGGTCAAATGAGTCAGTGAGTGAAAAGTGTGAACCACCAGGTGGTATTCTTTGTAGTTAGTAGACAGGGTGTATCAGGGAGATAAGATGTTTTCTAATGGTAGTTTTGAAGGTGATGAATGTGTCTGCAGTTCTAGAGTTCTCAGGTAGGGTATTCCAGATTTTAGGGCCTTTGGCATACATTGAATTTTTGTAAAGGTTTAGTCGGACACGGGGAATGTCGTAGAGATGTTTGTGTCTGGTGTTATGCCTGTGGGTTCTGTCACAACTATCAAGAAAGCGTTTTAGGTCAAGGTTGATATTAGATTTTTAAGGCCTGTAGATGTAGATTGCACAGTAGTAAGTGTGGATGTACTGAACAGGGAGTAAGTTTAGGTCTATGAAGAGTGGGGGGGGTGTGTTGCCAGGGATGGGATTTAGTGATTATTCTTACTGCAGCTTTTTGTTGGATTATTGGCTTTAGGTGTGTTGCTGCAGTTGATCCCCAAGCACAAATAGCATAGGTGAGGTATGGATAAATAAGTGAGTGGTATAGTGTGAGAAGGGCATTTTGCGGCACGTAGTATCGTATCTTGGAGAGGATCCCAACCGTTTTGGATACTTTTTTTGGTTATATGCTGGATATGGGTGCTGAAATTCAGGTTGTTGTCAAGGTATAAGCCTAGGAATTTGCCCCCATTATTTCTGGTAATTCGAGTGTTGTCAATCTTAATGTTAATTTGTGCATCTCCTGCACTGCTACCAAACATAATATAGCAGGTTTTGTCAGTGTTAAGCGTAAGTTTATTGGCTGTCATCCAAGTCGATATTTTGATCAGCTCCTCATTCACAGTGGTGTTGAGGGTGGCAAGATTAGGGTGAGA
Source organism: Cherax quadricarinatus (assembly GCF_026875155.1). Taxonomy (NCBI): domain Eukaryota; kingdom Metazoa; phylum Arthropoda; class Malacostraca; order Decapoda; family Parastacidae; genus Cherax; species Cherax quadricarinatus. The sequence continues at coordinate 37,667,514 of NC_069446.1, read as the reverse complement.
GATGACATAAGTCGTGTCGTCAGCAAAGAGAATGGGTTTCAGGTGTTGGGATACGTTTGGAAGGTCATTGATGTATATGAGGAAGAGCAGGGGACCAAGGACACTTCCCTGCAGAACTCCAGTATCAAGTGGCCGTGTTGCTGATGCTGTGTCTTTAATGGTGACATACTGATACCTATTAGTAATGTAAGATTTGAAATAAGCAAGCGCATGGCCTCTTATACCGTAATGATCAAGTTTGTGGAGTAGGATGTCGTGGTCTACTGTGTCAAAAGCTTTTCTTAGGTCAATAAAAATTCCTAGTGGATATTCCTTATTTTCCAATGCTGTGTAAAGCAGATCTAGCATTTTTATGATTGCATCATTAGTACTTTTATTTTTCCTGAATCCAAATTGGCAGGGGTTGAGTATGTTTTGAGCCGTTATAAATGAATACAGTCTCCTGTGCACGAGTTTCTCAAAGATTTTGGATAGCAATGGTAAGTTAGATATTGGCCTTTAGTTGTTTAAGTCTGTAGGATCACCACCTTTATGTATTGGTGTAACCCTTGCCATCTTGAGTAGTTTCGGGAAGGTGCTAGTCTCTAGTGACTGTTAAAGAGTAATGAAATAGCATGCGAAAGGACTTTGGGCCGCTCGCTTGTACAGTAATGGTGGGACATGAGACAGATTCCCCGAGTTATTTTTAAGTGACTTTATAATCTCGGTGACTTCCGTGGGCTCAGTTGGTGCAAGATAGAAGGAATTAGGGAATTCCCATCTAGGTAGTCCCCGGCATGGGCATTGGTATGTGGGATTTTAACTGGCGAGATTAGATCCTATGGTTGAGAAGAAGTCGTTTATCTTGTTAGCTGTGTCAGTGGGATGTAGTGGTGTTTCATTAGGTTTAGTTAGGACAATATTCTTGGTTTTTCTCAGTTTGTGGGTCCCTAGAATCTGAGAGAGTGTTTTCCAGGTCTTTTTTATATCTCCTCTAGTGTCTGTGAATCTACTGGAGTAGTATAGTTGTTTGGCTTTTTTTATTACTTTGGTGAGAGCTGATGAATAGTGTTTAAGAATATCTTTGTGTATTAAGCCTTGTCTATATTGCTTTTCATATTGGTGTTTCTTGTCAATGGATTTCAGAATGGTACTGGTTAGCCATGGGCAACCAAGCCGTTTGTTTGTGATCTGTTTTGTTTTTATAGGACAATGTGTAAATGGGTAAATCTCCTTAAACCTGTTGCCTCAGTTCACCTATAAGTAAAAATAGGTACCTGAGTATTAGTCTGCTTACATCTGCAACCCCGGCCCACCTAGCAGGACAAATAGGTACCTAGGTTGTGGTTCACATCCTGGGGGTAACATCAACATCCTGGGGATAACATCAACATCCTGGTGGTAACATCAACATCATGAGGATAAAATCACCACCTTGAGGGTAACATCAATATGCAAGATAACCTCACACCATGTAGAAGTAACTTACGAAATTCATATAGAAGTACATGTATGTATTACATGATTTGAGATAATAATAATTTAAAAAAATCCTACTTTATTCATGGTGGCACTCTCGTGGTGGCAGCTGTGCCTAATTAGGGTGCTAGATATAAAAGGATAGCTCATGGAGGTCACTAAAGGACACTACAATTATTAATTTATTTATATGAAGCGGTAAAACATCTGAGTCACTCAGCACAAAGAGTGGTTAGGGGCTCGGTCTACCGTTTGCTAATAGGCAGAAACTCGCAGCCAGACGCCACAACCTGCCCCCACTGGCATATAAATAGCTTGTATAACTAGTTAATGTTCCTAGTCGGACCGAAACGTCGTCAATAAGTGTCATTCTATGAGCCGTTTATTTGTGTATTGTACCAGTCGCGGTATAGTGCATTTTTTGTTCTTCATTCACTTGTGAATAAAGTTGTTTGTTGATGTCACTCCCTGCTGCCACTTAATTTACGTTTTCCTTTATATAAAACATTCCTACCCCTTCGCCTCGCCCCGTAACACAAGCAAGATTGTTAGAGATACATTATAGCTGTCTCAATTGATAATGCCATCCGCTCCCCCCTGTTGGCTTCTAGCAGAGGTTCGAAGATATACTGTGCAAATATGAAAGAAATAGTGTCTGAGAAGCCTCAAAAATTAATATTTAGTAGCTATTAAAATCTTTAATGCAACGTTCAAAGCCAGAGAAATTAACCGAGAGGTTCGTACATACTGCTTTTGTAGTCACTGGGAAGGAATTAACACATTGGGGGTAATGAGGTTTCATTCAAATACAAAGAGGGGGGGGGGATGGGGGTAGCTCTAATTATTTGGGTCAATAATCTCTCATAAGCATCAACACACCTCTTTGGAGGTAAAAAGTATTACGAAAGGTTGCTTCTAACTACCAGTTTTTCATTGCTTTAAAAATATTCCGAGTTCGACTGCTCACATGCACAATATACTACCGAATTACATAGAGTAAATTGCAGGCTTTAAGAAAATCACCGACTAATATATAAATAGAACTCTAGCAACTTCGTAATTCTAAAATACATTATGGAATGTGATTGTATGCTTGCCACTAACACCACTTATTCAGCAGGATGGCAGCTCCGGCTATTGGCATTGACCTAGGCACTACCTACTCGTGTGTGGGAGTGTTCCAACACGGCAAAGTGGAGATCATCGCCAACGACCAGGGTAACAGGACGACACCTTCCTATGTCGCCTTCACAGATACAGAGAGACTCATCGGTGACGCTGCCAAGAACCAGGTTAATTGCCACACCTTCTCTACCTCTTGCTGAGAATATATCCGTTGTTTTTGCAACTTTATTACATAATAAATAAATAATATCAAATACATAATGAAACTAATAATACTGATAATTTTGCAGGTGGCCATGAACCCCAACAACACTGTGTTCGACGCCAAACGTCTCATCGGTCGCAAGTTTGAGGACCCAGCAGTGCAGAGCGATATGAAGCATTGGCCCTTCACCGTGGTCAACGAAGCCGGAAAACCTAAAGTGAAGGTGGAGTACAAGGGCGAGAATAAGACTTTCAACCCTGAGGAAATCTCCTCTATGGTGTTAACTAAAATGAAAGAAACTGCCGAGGCCTTCCTTGGTAAAAGTGTGAAAGATGCTGTCATTACAGTTCCTGCCTATTTCAATGACTCCCAGCGTCAAGCTACCAAAGATGCAGGAGCTATCGCCGGCATTAATGTTCTCAGAATCATCAATGAGCCAACTGCTGCTGCCATTGCTTACGGACTCGACAAAAAAGTGGGTGGTAGAGGGGAACGTAATATTTTGATCTTCGACCTCGGAGGCGGTACCTTCGATGTGTCTATTCTTAGCATTGATGAAGGTGTCTTTGAAGTGAAATCTACTGCCGGAGACACCCACTTGGGAGGCGAAGATTTCGACAATAGAATGGTGAACCATTTCAAACAGGAGTTCCAGAGAAAATACAAGAAAGATTTGAGTGCTAATAAAAGAGCGGTTCGTCGACTGCGAACTGCCTGTGAGAGAGCCAAGCGAACTTTGTCATCTTCCACTCAGGCCAGTGTGGAGATCGATTCATTATATGAGGGTATCGATTTCTACACTTCTATCACACGCGCCCGATTTGAGGAGCTTTGTTCTGATCTTTTCCGAGGGACGCTGGAGCCTGTAGAGAAGGCGCTGAGAGATGCCAAGATAGATAAAGGCGGCATCCATGAACTGGTCTTGGTGGGAGGCTCTACCCGCATCCCCAAGATCCAGAAACTCTTGCAAGACTTCTTCAATGGGAAAGAACTCAACAAATCGATCAACCCAGACGAGGCGGTGGCTTACGGTGCTGCCGTGCAGGCTGCAATCTTGCATGGTGACCAGTCTGAAGGAGTGAAGGATGTTCTGCTGCTGGACGTGGCCCCTCTGTCACTGGGTATAGAGACCGCAGGAGGTGTGATGACTGCTCTCATCAAGCGTAACACAACAATACCCACCAAGCAGCAGCAAGTCTTCACCACATACTCTGACAACCAGCCAGGTGTGCTTATTCAGGTATACGAAGGAGAGCGTGCCATGACCAAGGACAACAACCTTTTGGGAAAGTTTGAGTTGAGTGGCATCCCTCCAGCACCTCGTGGAGTGCCACAGATCGAAGTGACCTTCGACATCGATGCCAACGGCATTCTCAACGTATCTGCGACTGACAAGTCGACTGGCAAGGAAAACAAGATCACCATCACCAACGATAAGGGTCGCCTCAGTAAAGAGGAAATAGAAAGAATGGTTAATGAGGCCGAAAAGTACCGAGATGACGACAGTAAACAACGTGAAAGAGTGGAAGCCAAGAACCGGCTGGAAGCTCTGTGCTTCAGTGTCAAGTCTGCCGTTTCTGAACCTTCGGTTGGTGATAAACTGTCAGCCGAAGAGAAGCGATCCATTGAGGAAAAAGCTCAAGAAACTCTGAACTGGCTGGACGCTAACCAACTGGCAGAAAAGGATGAATATGAGCACCAAATGAAGGAGCTGGAGCGAGTGTGGCGGCCCCTGGCCAGCAAGATACACGGTCAGGGAGGCAGCGGTGGTACAGGTGGAACTTCCTCTGGCTCTGGACCCACCGTAGAGGAGGTAGACTAAATCAGTACACAAGACAAATATTACGTATAATAAACATAATACGCATTAAAAAAAAACTCTGTGTACAACATTTTTTCAGTACTCGCGTAACCAACGAGTACAAGAACGAGTGAACAAAACGCACTAATATTTATTATTAGTTTTTTTTAAATTATTGTACAAAACATACAATAATATGAAGGCTCATAGGATGCATATCATTTCGGGCAATAATATGGGCATTTATTTATAATAAGGCGAAATTTTTATTAATGTAAATGTACTTACAAAAACACTAAACGTATTTGGGCACTTCAGAACTAATTTATGTTTATCTCTTAGTTTACTGTTCTATCCCTAAATTATATATTATTATTTGTGTATGCACTTGTTTATATAATTAAAACATAAAAAAATGTTTCATCTATATGGCTCATCCAGCTTATGTATATTAATATATATAATATATATATATATATATATATATATATATATATATATATATAATATATATATATATATATATATACATATATGTATATATAAATATTTTTAGTAAAAGTTATTATTTACTATTAATAGTTTTATTGCCTGTTATATAGTTTTTAATTCGTCGTGGAACTCGTGATTCAAAGAGATAAATTGGAAGCCTCTAAGTGTAATTACGATCACTAAATAAAAATGTCGAGAACAAAGAAGTTTTAGATGAAAACGAATTATCTCACTGTAGAAGAATGGACGAGGAGTGGAACCATGACACTAACAAGTAGCAGGTCCAGAGTTGTACCAATGAGCTTTCAACATGAAGTTTTCACAGACAGCACCAGCTGAGACAATACTGTTTCTTCCTACAAAGTCATGTGGCCCATAAACTCAAGACAAGTCATAATGAACGTGTGAAAAATTATTATTAACCAAATCACCTACAGGAGGTTTACAGGACATTACCTGAATTATTACCTGCAAGTAATTTGGGTGAGGTAAGTGGGACTTAAGTCACAGTAGGTCACAGAAACTGCAACTTATTCGATTACCCACTTCTACATCTTCACAAAAAGCTAAAGCTGATATTAAATTAATAATTACAATACTAAAACCAGCTACTCTGGTTCATTGTTGTGGACTGTATATGATTAAGACTGCTGGGAACATCACCACTTACCATTCAATAGTCGGAAGACAGTGCTGATGGAACACACCCTAACCTATCCCCTGGCAGCTAGAATTTACGATGGCCAACGCAAAAACTACTGTAATTATGTGTAAGCATGACTTTGCTAAGGTGTGTTGTTGGGAATGATTCATTGAAGTCCTTTATTTTGGTTCTCCATACGTGATTCTTGAGGTCCCGTAAATTTCCTATCCCAATTCTTCAGCAGGAACGTGTCAGCAATTTCTTAATTACGAAACTGAGGCCGATACATCTCATTTAGGCCACGGAAAACGCAGAATTCCTGGTGCAAAAATTACAACAACCGTTCACATTAAATTCAACATGGCGTCCTCACCGGCGTCCCCCCCCGGCTGCTCTCAGCAGTTTATCGCCCCACCCCCCCACACTTAGAATTTCTCGAAAGGGGCAAATCAGCATCATATTTTATTGCACAATTATTATATTATATATTTATATGTTCTACATTTAGGAAATTATGTAAAAAAATCCACAGAACGATTGTAATTAACTAATGAGACTGGGCCCCGGGGCGTTGACCCCCGAAATCTTCTCCAGGTGGTCCTGAGACATAGGTGTTCATTACGACTGTTGTGTGTCAGGGCCACGGTTCGAATCTCTATTTGTGCTTCTGTTTATTCACTGACAGCCATTCATTACGGTATATATAGCGGAATACTTCTTATGATATATATGCAAATTATCTTAGAGAGGAAATATAGAATCTTATATCTAGATGTTTACTGAGGATGCAAAACTAATAGTGATTCAAACAATAGCTGTAAGAAAACGAGTAAGCAACGAATTTCGAAAGTGGTTCAGCAATTATCTACTGAGTGTTCAACACCATCATTGCAAAACAGGGAAGATCAGAGATAAGGAAAACAGTGAAGAACAGAGGCAGAGCAAGAAGACCAGAGAAGATATATCATTTGAGTGTGATCAGACATAGTCCCTCCTTGGTATATACCACAACTTAATTATCTCCCGAGGTATACATAAAAGTATGACCCATAGTGGCAGGGAAAGAATAATCCTGGATCATATATGATTAATTTTCTGTGAAATAGAGCAGTACGGTAACAAAAATTACCTATACGCACAGAAGATACAGATGCTAGATTGTTTCCCTCCATAATATAAATTAGCAGTATCAATAATAATAATTTTCATTAGTGTTTCAAAAATTGGTTTCGAGGGTATTCTTACAAGGGTAAGTCCCACAGCTATGCACAGCACTTCGGTGTATGATGCTGAAGGTGCATGGGTGCGTGGGCTAAGAGGTCAGCTAAATATATACAAGGAGTGGGTGGTAGGGCGTCTGGACGGGCTATGAATGTTGCTTTATATATATGAGGCATCCCCAAGCAGGGTCTTAGAGACGTAAGCCACACCCAGCCAAACATGGCAACAATATTGGCTCTTCATGGACATGGAGAATGTTTTCTACTTTGGTGTAGTTAGTTATGTGTTGTGATAGAAACACAGGCCTTCCAAACTGTTGTTGTTGTTAAGGGCCCCGAGAGGTGGTGCAGTATTATCCTGCTGCTGCTCCCCACAGGAGCAGTATCACTACATTATGCATGTACAGATACAAGTCTGTGATTCGGGAATACTGCACATACAGACCATACAATAATCTGACGGCCTATAGGATGCATAACACTTTAGGCTATGGTTAGTTTGCTAAGCCTGAATCATGTATCAGGAGCAAGTGGTCATTCTGCCTGAAATTCACCTGTACCAGTAATGATATTACTTATAAACGTAAAGATTACTTTAATCCCTAATCCCTCGGTGGGAAATGGCCGACGTGTTTAAATGTGTGTGTAAATATATATATATATATATATATATATATATATATATATATATATATATATATATATATATATAAATATAGGGAGGTACCACCTCTAGAACTGTCCTGGGGACCCTCATCCTCAGAGAAAAGAATATAATATATATATATATATATAATATTTATATATATATATATAAATATATATATATATATATATATATATATATGTGTGTGTGTGTGTGTGTGTGTGTGCAGGACAAGCCACGGGGGGGGAAATCTTTAGCTCAAGTACTTTCACACTTATCAGTGCATCATCAGGAGCTATGCAAAGTTGCAAGGCTGCAGACATTTAAACGGACAAAGAGCACATTCATTTCCTTTCTTTTATTAAAAAGCTTACACAGAATAATAGCAATCCATATATATAATATCCACTGAGAAACGTATTTTCTCAATACACAATGTTATGTATTTTCTCAAGTCACATGACCTGTTCTAAACGTTTAGAAAAAAGCTTGGGGCAGACTATTATATATATTCTAATATCATAATAGTTGACTTCTCAAAACCCTCTTACCCCATATGGGGAGGATGGGAATGGTGGTAGTGCTGGGTGTGACACTGACCATTGGCCCACATTCTGAGAGAGCCAGTAGCAGGTAACAGACCTGCACTCCACTACTCTGAGAAAAATTCCCCTCCTTCAGTTGCAGCCTTGCAGTACTGCATAGCTCCTAATGGCACACTGAGAAGTGTGAAAATACTTGAGCTAAAGATTTCCACTTCCCGTGGCTTGTCTTGCATAGTTAAGATTGCCTGTCTGTGATTGTTTTGCATTTACATATATATTTTTTTTTCAACAAACCGGCCGTATCCCACCAAGGCGGGGTGGCCCCAAAAGAAAAACGAAAGTTTCTCTTTTTAAATTTAGTAATTTATACGGGAGAAGGGGTTACTAGCCCTTGCCCCCGACATTTTAGTCGCCTCTTACAACACGCATGGCTTACGGAGGAAGAATTCTGTTCCACTTCCCCATGGAGATAAGAGGAAATAAACAAGAACAAGAACTAGAAAGAAAATAGCAGAAAACCCAGAGGGGTGTGTATATATATGCTTGTACATGTATGTGTAGTGTGACCTAAGTGTAAGTAGAAGTAGCAAGACATACCTGAAATCTTGCATATTTATGAGACAGAAAAAAGACACCAGCAATCCTACCATCATGTAAAACAATTACAGGCTTCGTTTTACACTCACTTGGCAGGACGGTAGTACCTCCCTGGGTGGCTGCTGTCTACCAACCTACTACCTAGAATATATATATATTTTTTTTTACAAGTCGGCCGTCTCCCACCGAGGCAGGGTGACCCAAAAAAGAAAGAAAATCCCCAAAAAGAAAATACTTTCATCATCATTTAACACTTTCACCACACTCACACATTATCACTGTTTTTGCAGAGGTGCTCAGAATACAACAGCTTAGAAGCATATACATTTAAAATACACAACATATCCCTCCAAAGTGCTAATATCCCGAACCCCTCCTTTAGAGTGCAGGCATTGTACTTCTCATTTCCAGGACTCAAGTCCGGCTATATAAAAATAACCGGTTTCCCTGAATCCCTTCACTAAATATTACCCTGCTCACACTCCAACAGATCGTCAGGTCCCAAATACCATTCGTCTCCATTCACTCCTATCTAACACGCTCATGTACGCTTGCTGGAAGTCCAAGCCCCTCGCCCACAAAACCTCCTTTACCCCCTCCCTCCAACCTTTTCAAGGACGACCCCTAGCCCGCCTTCCTTCCCCTACAGATTTATACGCTCTCCATGTCATTCTACTTTGATCCATTCTCTCTAAATGACCAAACCACTTCAACAACCCCTCTTCAGCCCTCTGACTAATACTTTTATTAGCTCCACACCTTCTAATTTCCACACTCCGAATTTTCTGCATAATATTTACATCACACATTGCCCTTAGACAGGCCAGGAAAGGACATATACGTATATATATATATATATATATTATATATATATATATTATAATATATATATATATATATATATATATATATATATATATATATATATATATATACATACATGTGTGTGTGTGTATTTCAATTACTCAGATATGATAAACACTAGGAAAGTAAATCTTCATCAGAGTACAAAACAAATTCTGGCCACAAAATAGAGCGAAACACCAACGTCAAAGACCTGGGAGTGATCATGTCGGAGGATCTCACCATCAAGGACCATAACATTGTATCAATCGCATCTGCTAGAAAAATGACAGGATGGATAATGAGAACCTTCAAAACTAGGGATGCCAAGCCCATGATGACACTCTTCAGGTCACTTGTTCTATCTAGGCTAGAATATTGCTGCTCACTAACAGCATCTTTCAAGGCAGGTGAAATTGCTGACCTAGAAAATGTACAGAGAACCTTCACGGCGCGCATAACGGAGATAAAACACCTCAATTACTGGGAGCGCTTGAGGATCCTGAACCTGTATTCCCTGGAACGCAGGCGGGAGAGATACATGATCATATACACCTGGAATATCCTAGAGGGACTAGTACCGAACTTGCACACGAAAATCACTCACTACGAAAGCAAAAGACTTGGCAGACGATGCAACATCCCCCCAATGAAAATCAGGTGTCACTAACACGTTAAGAGACCATACAATAAGTGTCAGGGGCCCGAGACTGTTCAACTGCCTCCCAGCATACATAAGGGGGATTACCAACAGACCCCTGGAAGTCTTCAAGCTGGCACTGGACAAGCACCTAAAGTCGGTACCTGACCAGCCGGGCTGTGGCTCGTACGTTGGTTTGCGTGCAGCCAGCAGTAACAGCCTGGTTGATCAGGCTCTGATCTACCAGGAGGCCTAGTCACAGACCGGGCCGCGGGGGCGTTGACCCCCGGAACTCTCTCCAGGTAAACTCCAGGTAATATGTGTGTATATATATGTGTATATATATATGTGTATATATATATAAATATATTATATATATATATATATATATATAATATATATATATAATATATATATATAATATATATATATATATATATATATATATATATATATATTATCACACTGGCGATTCCCACCAAGGCAAGGTGGCCCGAAAAAGAAAACTTTCACCATCATTCACTCCATCACTGTCTTGCCAGAAGGGTGCTTTACACTACAGTTTTTAAACTGCAGCATTAACACCCCTCCTTCAGAGTGCAGGCACTGTACTTCCCATCTCCAGGACTCAAGTCCGGCCTGCCGGTTTCCCTGAATCCTTCATAAATGTTACTTTGCTCACACTCCAACAACACGTCAAGTATTAAAAACCATTTGTCTCCATTCACTCCTAACATACACGCTCACACATGCCTGCTGGAAGTCCAAGCCCCTCGCACACAAAACCTCCTTTAACCCTCCCTCCAACCTTTCCTAGGCCGACCCCTACCCCGCCTTCCTTCCACTACAGACTGATACACTCTTGAAGTCACTCTGTTTCGCTCCATTCTCTCTACATGTCCGAACCACCTCAACAACCCTTCCTCAGCCCTAGGACAACAGTTTTGGTAATCCCGCACCTCCTCCTAACTTCCAAAACTACGAATTCTGCATTATATTCACACCACACATTGCCCTCAGACATGACATCTCCACTGTCTCCAGCCTTCTCCTCGCTGCAACATTCATCACCCATGCTTCACACCCATATAGAGCGTTGGTAAAAACTATACTCTTATAACATTCCTCTCTTTGCCTCCAAGAACAAAGTTCTTTGTCTCCACAGACTCCTAAGTGCCCACTCACCCCTTTTCCCCCCTCATCAATTCTATGATTCACCTCCTTTCATAGACCCATCCGCTGACACTCCACTCCCAAATATCTGAATACATTCACCTCCTCCATACTCTCTCCCTCCAATCTGATATCCAATCTTTCATCACCTAATCTTTTGTTATCCTCATAACCTTACCTTTCCTGTATTCACTTTTTAATTTTCTTCTTTTGCACACCCTACCAAATTCACCACCAATCTCTGCAACTTCTCTTCAGAATCTCCCAAAAGCACAGTGTCAACAGCAAAGAGCAACGTGATAACTCCCACTTTATGTGTGATTCTTTATCTTTTTAACCCATGCCTCTTTCCAAGACCCTCGCATTTACTTCTCTTACAACCTGGACCTGGACATTAAACAACCATGGTGACATCACAATCCTTTTCTAAGGCCTACTTTTACTAGGAAATAATTTCCCTCTTTTCCCACATACTCTAACTTGAGCCTCACTATCCTCGTAAAAACTCTTCACTGCTTTCAGTAACCTACCTCCTACACCATACACCTGCAACATCTGCCACATTGCCCCCCTATCCCCCTGTCATACGCCTTTCCAAAAACCATAAATGCCACAAAAAACCTCTTTAGCCTTTTCTAAATACTGTTCCTTATATGTTTTACTGTAAACACCTGTCCCACACCCCCTACCTTTCCTAAAGCCTCCTTGTTCATCTGCTATCCTATTCTCCGTCTTACTCTTAATTCTTTCAATAATGACTCTACCATACACTTTACCAGGTATACTCAACAAACTTATCCCCCTATAATTTTTGCACTCTCTTTTGTCCCCTTTCCCTTTATACAAAGGAACTATGCATGCTCTCTGCCATCCCTAGGTACCTTACCTTCTTCCATACATTTATTAAATAATTGCACCAACCACTCCAACAAACTATATCCCCACCTGCTTTTAACATTTTCTATCTTTATCCCATCAATCCCGGCTGCCTTACCCCCTTTCATTTTACCTACTGCCTCACGAACTTCCCCCATACTCACAACTGGCTCTTCCTCACTCTACAAGATGTTATTCCTCCTTGCCCTATACACGAAATCACAGCTTCCCTATCTTCATCAACATTTAACAATTCCTCAAAATATTCCCTCCATCTTCCCAATACCTCTAACTCTTCTCTCCTATTTTTAAACTGACAGATCCATTGTTCCTAGGCTTCCTTAACTTGTTAATCTCACTCCAAAACTTTTTCTTATTTCCAACAAAATTTGTTGATAACATCTCACCCACTCTCTCATTTGCTCTCTTTTTACATTGCTTCACCACACTCTTAACCTCTCTCTTTTTCCCCAAATATACCTTCCCTCCTTGCATCACTTCTACTTTGTAAAAACTTCTCATATTCTAACTTTTTCCCTTACTACTCTTTTATGGCAAAGAAATTACGTTTTGGGGCCCCAAAAATCCACCAGTGCTTTGTGAGGGATGGAAAAATCGCAGTTAGGAAACAGCCCACTGGGAAGAGATACTTCATCTCTACAGAACATGACCTTAAAACATTCCTAAGTGAGGCTGGACTAACAGAATCAGAGTAAAGTGCAGATAATACCCACAGTCCACAGTTAGTGTTATATTGTCATAAATTTGTGCCCCCCCCTAAAATTCTAATACCCCAACTACTTTTGATTGTCATTGTTGTATTCAACGACCATTCTACCTCATAGTCTTAATTGTGTTTAATATATACAGAATCTATTTTCCTTTTTTACCACATCACTGTTCTATCTTATTATAAACTAGCCATAACTTGTCCTCAATAATTCTACCTCACTTTAAGAAATACTCAATTGCCCAATTTTATTCTAAAATCCCTATTATTGCCCAATTTTGCTTTAAACTATATTGATCAAACTTATTGTAAACTTCTTTTATTGACCATTTTTATTCTATACTTTTTTAAACTAGTATTTTCAACTACAACTTTTATATTATCCTATCTACCATCTTACTAGCATATTATAACCAAGTAATTGCCATTTTTATTTTCATCATTTTTTTAATTATTCTTTTGCTACACTCTAACAGCACCTTTCAAGGCAGGTGAAATTGCCGACCTAGAAAATGTACAGAGAACTTTCACGGCGCGCATAACGGAGATAAAACACCTCAATTACTGGGAGCGCTTGAGGTTTCTAAACCTGTATTCCCTGGAACGCAGGAGGGAGAGATACATGATTATATACACCTGGAAAATCCTAGAGGGACTAGTACCGAACTTGCACACGAAAATCACTCCAGGTAAACTACGAAAGCAAAAGACTTGGCAGACGATGCACCATCCCCCCAATGAAAAGCAGGGGTGTCACTAGCACGTTAAGAGACCATACAATAAGTGTCAGGGGCCCGAGACTGTTCAACTGCCTCCCAGCACACATAAGGGGGATTACCAACAGACCCCTGGCAGTCTTCAAGCTGGCACTGGACAAGCACCTAAAGTCAGTTCCTGATCAGCCGGGCTGTGGCTCGTACGTTGGTTTGCGTGCAGCCAGCAGCAACAGCCTGGTTGATCAGGCGCTGATCCACCAGGAGGCCTGGTCACAGACCGGGCCGCGGGGGCGTTGACCCCCGAAACTCTCTCCAGGTAAACTCCAGGTTAACTTGTGATTAAACTCAGTTGTACTATAGCTCATTGTAGCTCAATACATAGTCAGTACCAAATTCATTATATTAGACCATAGTGCAATTACTAGTGAGAGAAAGGGGCTATTTTTAATTTGTATTTTATATTAATTTGATTAAACCTAGTTGTACTATAGCTCATTCTAGCTCAAAACATAGACTCCCACAAAAGTCATTTATATTTTACCTTTGTGCAATTTTCAAGTGAGGTCTTTTTCTATTTTAATTTGTTTTTTATTTACTATTTTTACCTAGTTGTACTTTAGTTCATTC